>JARACY010002657.1:0-40397 GCA_029255725.1 Scrobipalpa atriplicella
AAAAGTGGCGTGAACGAATAGAAGCGACTTTAAATATGGATTTACCGAGGCAAGTCTGACTATAACTTTAAATACATACATTCATATAATCACGCCTTCATCCCTAATGGGTTAGGCAGAGCGTATTAAGTATTCAATAAACTTATTAAGAAAAAAATACGAGTATTATAAAAAAGCTCATACCTTTATGCCAATAGATAGGATGTGAGGCGAAGGTGATGAACGGCACATCCTGGCTGAACGGATTCCATACGGTCTTCATCGGGAGCGGTTCTCCTTTGTTCCACATCATACGGACTCCACGAAGATTACGCTCTCTGGAAGATCAAGGCATTTAGACACATACATATTATGTACAGTCATTTAATATAGGTAAAGTATAGCTACGAGATAGTGGAGAAAAGGTCCGATGAAATATTTATACAGGGTGTAACAGAAAGGGTATATGCAATGCAACCAGAAGGAAGTGAATCTGCCCATGAAACTGAAAAACTTTTCTCAAGCAACATAGGTGGAAATACGAAAAATTATATTTAACCTCCCGTAGAAAATGCATCTGCTTCTTCTTCTTAGCGAGTGGATTTTCGAGTCCCTATAAACCCTGGTGTCAGAGTTTTTCAAACCGCCTAGTAGCACAGCTATAGGCCTCTGACATGGTTTCAGTATCGACCACTATCAAAGACAGCGACCGGGACCGACGGCTTAACGTGCCCTCCGAAGCACGGAATCTTTTTCCTTTTCGGACAATCAGGTGATTCAGCCTGCAATGTCCTAACCAAACTGGGGAAAACATCACAAAGTGATAAATTGACACATATCAACTTTGTGTTCCCCCCCTGGGAATCGAACCCAGGACCTCCGGATCGTAAGCCCACAGCTTAGACCACTAGACCACAGAGGCAGTTAATGCATCTGCTGATAGCACATGTAGTATGGGAAGTTAAATTCTTATTTTCGTTATTCCCACCTATGTTCCTTGCGGGAAAAGTGGTTCAGTTTTATGGGCAAATTCACATCCTTTAGGGTGCATTTAGATGCCTTTTATAATAGGTTAAAATACGTCTAATTTATAAAATTATTATACACCGATTCTTAGAAGCTGGCTTGCGTAATAACTTGCTGCTTAGTTTAGTTTAATTAATAATGATCCCACTTATTTTTGATGGGAAATAAAATAATCATCGGAACTTTCTCAACCATCCCAAAACACTAGGAGTTTTAAGACTACGTAATAAGATCGATAATAATGGCAATGTTGGTGTATGATAGCTCTATGTTACTTTACTTTTACTCTAACATTGTTCCTGATTTATTGTAGAAGTAATAAAAATTATGAGCATTAAGATTTTTTTCACGTAGAGCCTACTTTTTCGCTTGTCGATGTAGATTTGCAATTTTCTTCTTATCGAGGAGTCAAGCGAACCTATGAACCCTAATATCGGACCTTATAAACCACATGTTCGGTATCTATTAAGTTTTAAGTTGTCTAATTTGTAACATCTATGACCGAATAAATGCTTTCTTCTTTCTTCCACCTATTAGTAACAGTTAATAGGCCTTTGACATGGTTTTGGCAATAATAATATTACATTTCATTTGCCGTGCTAAATGCACAGGCTTTCAGCCTACAGTAAATTAGGAACCAAAATCAAAACTACAAAAAATAAAAAAGTATTATACCTTTGTTAATTATTCACACACTATAATATTATATTAATATTAATATTACACGTGTATCGGTGACACGTGTAGACTAAAATCCGGATCAGATCAACAACCTTCCGTTTGCACAATTTCTGTCTAGAATATTGTTAAAATAATTGATAAAAAAACATAATCCCATGACATTGGACAAGGCCAGTGATAAGCAGTGAAATAATGTTAGATCCTTAAAAATTTAAAATGTTTGGCGACTATGTGGGCGTCAGTGTGCAAAATAATGCAATGAAATGAAATTAAATATCTAGTTCGTAAGAAGCGTATACTATAAGCAGAATTTCAAAAGTCGAAAACGTTTTAGTAAAATAAGAAAAGTATGTAAGAGTATTTCTCTCTGTACAGTAAGTTGTAAGCATTTTATAAGTTAAATAAAACTATTTTTAACGGATTTATGTTTTATTTATTTTGATTTTCCCTACGCTTCGGACCCTTTCCAGGAGCCCTGGTCGCGGTAGACTGGAGACTAAACGACCAGGGCTCTTTGAAAGGGTCTGAAACGTAAGCAAAATCAAAATAAATAAAATACAACTTAAATCCGTTAAAAATTGTTTTATTAAACATGAGTTACAGTTGTGCAAACCTCAGAAAACGTGCAATTTTATAAGTTTTTATTCCTAGATTACGCCCCATTTTTAATTTTAACATACATCCACACAGGCCTCCCCAAAACACAAAACAACACCGAAGAAGAAAACGCCGAAAACAAGTAATAAAGCTTAAAGAAATACATTGAAATATAGCGTGTTCTACTGCAACACAAGTGGTACCTAGGTTGAAAATACTTGGGATCGAACAGTTTGGATCTCTCGTCGGAGGAACTGGGCCGGCGACAGAGGCGGTCTATGACCACATCTTTCACCACTGTCGACACTCCCGACGCGATGCCGTTTAGCCGGCTAAGGAGAGAGGACAGGATTAGGGTTTTATGGTTGTGATACATCTTATGCTCTGTTCATCCAAGAGGTAGCAGAAAACTTGAAATTGGTGTTGATTCAGGACGCATACTATTACTAATTCTAATTCTTAGTAGCGCTGTCACTTTCTTAAATTTGACATAAGAACAGGATAGCAAACAAACACGTGACTTTGACATTCTTAATTTGACGTCCGGCGCTTTAAATAAGGAATGACCATATAATAGAGCGTGCTCACAAATTTTACTTAATTTAAATGTCAGATAAGAAATGTCAAACTCACGTATTTGTTTTGCTATCCTGTTCTTATGTCAAAGTTAAGAAAGTGACAGCGCTACTAAGAATTAGAATTAGTAACTGGACGGCGTGAATTGAGGCCATTGTATAAGTTACAGAAAGTATTATTTCTTAGTTATTTCAAGATAATTGATTACTCATATCATAATCATAAATGTATCTGTTTTCTTGTTCTTGCTTTGCTTAGTTTGGGGATATAGATGGTCCTGAAATATTTATTTATAGGCCTTTGCAATAAGTAATGATTTAACACATGTATTCACATATTGTTATTATTTCTCTGTCATGAACATCATGGAATTTGATGAAAACATAGGATTACATCACCATCTTCAGAAATATATCCATCACCATCAGTTGAGACAAAAACGAAACATTATGAAAGGGATAAAAACATGATTAAATAATATAACATGTTAAAACTTACGGCACTAAAGATGAAGGTGGATACACCAGCTCCCCAATGACGATAGTGTCCAGATCATCTAGGTATGTCTTCTTGAAGTCCAGCTGTTTCATGGCAATGAAGTCGTACTTGATCGTCATTACCAGCCGGGAGGTGAGCAGCACAATCCTTTCCTTCTCATTGTCCCATAGAGTTATTCTGTGATCATAATAAAAATAAAAACAAATAAGAAATACACATTCAGATTTTTAAAGTGCTGTTAGCAGAATCTACTATAAAACTAAAATGAACCTACTATCTAACCTTGTAATTATGAGGTGTGATTTAATAAACATGTTAGATTAGATCTACTTGGAAAAGTTAGAGTGAGGTCACTTTTTCAATGGTAATGTGTTGGTGTATTTGTTTAATGCTTTTGGGTGAGTATTTTAATATAATTGATTCTATTTTAGTCCTTTCTGCCCTACATCAGTGCCAAAAAAAAAAAACTAAAGTGCAATAAAAAAAAACTATCTAAATATCAAACTCTCAACTTACTCTGTAAGCAACCAGGAGCCCAAATACTCTCCATCTTCAGGAAACAAAAGTCCCGTGATGCACTCCTGGATGGCTGTCTCCACGACTCCTCGGCGGAACGTAAAGAAGTCCTGGATATTCTCCCGGTTGAACGGCACGTCGTACCTTGGGTAGACTGTCTGCGCCTGCTCTGTAGGGGCATTGCCTGACGCATTGGCCTGTTCATCAGTTCTTGCATCTGTTGCATCAAAATCGAAGATATCTGTTACAAAATATGAAATTCACAAAACTGTTCTGCCTTAAATTTCCCTGAATTTTGATATCTTATCACAAAATGATCAGAAAGCGGAGTTAGTCATAGCTACACACCTATTTCAATACCTACCCTACATTAGTTTATGTGATGAAGAAAGTAAATGTTTATCTTGTTAGTACCTGCATTTGTGTTTTTCGGTCCGATTCCGACGTTATTAACCGTGAAGATGTAACTAATCTGATGAATAATTACTCAATAACTACACTATGCGCAACGCAGTAGGATAGGAAACTGGCCCAATGATCAAAAACATAACGCCTTAGGTTTACGGGCTTGAACGGATCGATTTAAATAAGAAAACCGACTCTTTACCTGTGAATGATGCAGTAGATGACGAAAGAGAATCAGCACCTGATAAAACCGAAGGATTTACACTGGTTTTCGGCCTGTTTCTGCTAGAATCATCGGTTGCGTTATTCTGATTGGTATCAGAAGATTCCGGCGCCGTATTGTCCGTAGACAGCTGTAAGGTACCTCCACGGAACTCCAAATCTTCGTCTAGTAACTCGCTCATGGTTTTTGATCGAAATATCTTTTGTTTACTATTATTTTCCTCAGTTTTTCACACACGTAAATAAATCCAATAAATCGACCGATAACGTTATCAAAATGTCAAATCCACCATATGTCAGAAAACTGCGTCTTTTTATGTGGATTAGGTTCATGATACAATGGAAGAAAGAAACAGCATATCAGATTTTGTAAGGCGTTATCTCATTTCCACATTTTCGATAGGTCTAATACTTTGTAAGAAAAGCGCATCCACAAAATCGAAACGCAAATAGAACTCTAATATAATTTGTTGAAAACGAAACTTTTTATAGCGGCAATATTCAAACCAAAGTTTTGAACTATTTTCTCTGTAAATCCCTTGCACTACCTATTTTAAACTATAATTATGTTTCAAAATTACCCGTAGTATCAGTAGTCCTCGGGATACGGCCACTTCGAAAGAAATCACCAGTAATGAGTTATGAAAGACCATGGTAAGACTAGGGCAAGAAGTTGTGGGTACGTGTAAATTAAAATGCAAAATATTCATACGAAATATTTATTTTACAGAATATTGATTGACCCATTTCATACAACATACGTCGTTTTCACGATTGTAAGTAAAATGAGGTCTTTCATTTCAATGATGTAACTATTACCTAAATATACGTAAGACAATTAAAATTAACACTATTGTTATAAAAGTATCTGTACACTGTACAGTTTTATTATTACATATCAATATTACTATGTTTAACTGAAAATGTTAACTGTATCTCGAAAAACTATAGGTAAGTAGGTATAGGTAACAAATAGGTAGTAAGGTATATGAATATGAATAATTATTTCGATTAACCAACTACTAAGAAGCTGGACTGAAAAGAATAGGTAGGTATAGGTACATTGTTTAGAAAACACAATAGGTACGAAAATAAAAATGTAGAAATCCACTTTTTAACTAATTACATTATAATGAGGTTCAAAAAGTGGCTAACTACTTTAAGCCAATAAAAATATTAAACTAAATATTTTCGACATTAACCAAATCGTATAGCAAATGCAATGTCCGGTGTGATTGCTATGTTGTAATCATCAGGCGTTTCAAAATTCGGAAATGTTTTTAGGTATAGAATTATCCAGGAAAAGGTGTCCGTAAAGTTAGGAGCACCACTATCGCGTACAAAAATTTGCTGACCAAACTACCCTGCCATGTCTCTACAAAATGACTTAAAATTACTGCCACACCATTTGTATGGTACGCAACGTTTTTTCAAAAGACCTATGTGCCTGAGGAAAAGTTGTTCAGTTTCTGGGTACGTTCACACCCTAAAGTGTGGTCAGCAAATTTTTTTTAGTACTTCGTTTAAAGCAACTGCGGTAACCAATGTGATTGCTATGATATAATCGTCAGGCGCTTAGTAGCAGCGACATCTGTGCTTAGGGCAGCGCGGCGGGTACACGATGCACTGGTCCATGCAGTACACATCAGCTCCATCTCGACCTTCCAGCTCGCCAACCGCTTCGCAGACTTGCCTGGAAAGAACATCAAATGATACGATCATTATAGGTACTAATTTTATAACAAACAGACGGTCGATATGGCACCAGGAAAAGCATCCGCCATCTGTTTCGTCGCGTGTTAGGTTTGGAACTTTTACTATGCAGTTGGCCGTGGACATTTCGATATCGCGTTTCAGGACTTCGTGTTTCTTCTTATGGCGTATAGATGGCGCTACGCTGATACTTACGGGCAAGTGCAGAGCGCCTCTGGGCAGTTGGGCGGGTATCTCAGGCAGTTGGTCTGGCACCAGTATTGCATGCCAGGTATCACCTTGAACCCTTCCGACGGCATGCACACTTGGTCCCTGGAATTTGGAAAGAGATCGTGTCGCTTATTGGTTGGATTGGATGTCTTTTTATTACTGATGAGAAATTCGTTGACTAATTTATTTTCTGTTGAAAGAAAAAATTATTTATTTATTTATTTATTTAGTATACGTATCCTTTCCTCTGCCTTATTTCTCCTAAAGCAGAAGAGAGGATTCGATAGGGTAACATTTTATGTTTTACAAAATATTCACACTGCTGTTAAATTAGGGGTTTATTCAAACTAACTACTGTAGATTTGTAAGTAGGTACAATTTATACACTAAACTAACTTGATTATAGTGCGGGAAAATCCCAGCATAACGTAAGCACACATAAAGAAAATTTTAAAATATACACGCCGAATGGTAGGAAAGTGCTTACGAATTATGCGTACAAGGTGCTACAGTTAATTTGTTAGTTACAACACAACATAACATTACATTACACGTCTTCACACTGTACATTTTTTTAAATTCATTATTTTTTTTATTTTTTTTTTCCAGTGACAGGAAAAAGCTGTAGCTCCATCTCCTGTTAATAACACACAGGTAGGTAGGTAGGTAATTAATAGAAATTATTTACAAAAACAGGGAGGGGTCACGTGCTAGGTAAAAACCAGCATTCCAAAACATCTGAATTATACCTAATCACGGGGTTTACTTCGTTCTCCGTATCAGATATTTCATTGCTGAAAGAAAAGTGGTCATAAATACAGTGCACATAGAGAATATATTGAAAACAAGCATTTCATTTTGATTAAGTTTTACCTAATCAAACGTATTGCTGATCTCACGAAATCCTTGGCTTGCGTTCTGTAATGTTAAGTATTTAAGAATAGAACATATATAAAGTAAATAAGACACATTTAAGCAAAAGATGTGCATGATATTTAACAGTGCTGATATAAAGACAAAAAATATGTAACAAAGAAGTAAATTACAAAAATTTCAAACATTCATAAACAAACAAATTAAACACAAAGAAATTCTACATCTAATCACAACATTGAATTAACTATCTATTTAAAATAAATACATATAATACAAAATTTCGTTATCGCTATCAGAAGAATCTTCACACTCCAAAATGCTCTGCAAACCCTAAAAGAAATCAAAATGCTATTAACTCCATTCAAAAGATGAAAATCAATAACATATTTACCTGACAACCAGAGGATACAAATTCTGCGGCATGTTATAATCCCTGAAGTACAACAGGAATGGGTTATCGCTCCTGAAGTCTCCGGCGAAGGCAGGCGGTAGACCGCCAGTGCTGGTGACCACGCTCACATCTGCGCAGTTCCGGAAGGTCTCCGAGCGGCCGCAGCCGACCGCTTCCGTGCCGTTCTCGCAGATGCCCCACATGTTGCCTGGAATTGTAGAGATAAGACATGGGCAAAGATAACCGCTTTTAACCGCGATTATATTTATTCTGTGCTTCAGTGCAAAATGTGCGGTTGAACCACAAACTATGGCCCACTTGCCACCTGCCACAGAAAATGCAGTAATGGCGACAACTAGGCTAGAGATATTTGGATAGGGCTTTGACTTGATGTCGACTCGTTAGAAGAAGGCATGCGCAGATTGAGCAGATGTGAGCTAAGCTCATACATAGCATAGCTCATCATCATCGGCCTGGATCGGTCCACCAATACAGTGAGATCTTTCAATAACCTGGAAAACCTATGATAAGTATATGAATGTGACTGAAGTAACTATATCAACTATATCAAATAGATTAGAATTCCGACCATCCCTGATTGTGAAACGTAAGATCTAACTAGTTTTACATCATAATAATAAATCTTGTTCTTATCGTCTACAAAAAAAAAACGATGTCGTACGACTCGCGTTGATGTCTTTTATAAGACGTAAATATCTCGTAGCAAAGCACCAAAGAATACACCAGTTTTAATGCAGAGAAATATCTGCTTCTGCATCCCTTCGACACAGTCATATCTTGCAGTTATAGGTATTAGAAATACAGGAAAATATCTAGTATAATGACCAGTTTCTACTTCCATGCTGGACTGGGAGTGATAGAAAAACATAGAATGTGCCAGCTGCATCTCCTCCCGTGGATGCTGTAAAAATCAGCTAAGGGAATCGAGGGTTTCAGTGTATTGTAATTTAGGCGATGGGCTGACAACCTGTCACTATAGCAATATACATAATCATCTGTATAATAACCCTCAAAACTTGTCAGACGTGGTGGAATGACCTTTATTAAGGTCGTTTTTGCTCTGCTTACCCCAATAGGGAAAAAGGCGTGATTTTATGTATGTATGTATGTAATGACCAGTTTCTCTCAGGAAACTTACCGGTATAATAAGTCCACTGCAGCACACACTGCGTGCAAGTGATGTAGGGAGGCAATCGCACCCGGTATCTGAAGATGTCCTTCTTGGCAGTGTCCAGAGGAATCAGGAATCGGTCTTCCCTTGTTCCGGAGATGTATAACGGGAATCTGGAATATCACAAGAAAGTCGTCAATGTACCAAGCTCTACATAATTTCACAAAAAGTCTACCTGATCCGGAATAATGAAACTATTTAAAATCTGGCATACCTACTCAACCTAACCTCGGAGAGAGCAGAACTCAGAAGTAAAAGTACAACGCAAAAGAGTCTCAAGAGTCAAGACTACAATATTGATTTGATACCGATATTGATGGGATATCACGATGAATGATAGAAGGCCGCGGCCTTCTGTGCAGGAGGTCGTAGTTCGAATCCCACCACGTACCAATGTGTTTTTCGGTTTTCGAATTTCATATGTACGTTTATTCGGCGCTTTTACGGTGAAGGAAAACATCGTGAGGAAACCTGCACACACCTGCGAAGAAATTCAAAGGTTGTGTGTAATCTAATCTAGGATTGGGTCTGGTTTCCCTTCTGGGTTGCGGAGGTCAGATGGCAGTCGCTCTGTGTAAAAACTAGTACCCTCGTTCAATTCCTTAGATTAGGTAGCCGACCCCAAGAGATACGGGAAAAAGGCTAGGAAGATGATGATTGATGGGATATCACGATGGCATCTCCATTGGAGAAGCCTACCTACCTATCAAAACATTCTTGCGTGGCTTCCTGTCGCGGGTTGTTGTTTGGACAAAGCTTCATCACGAAGGTTCCGAGGTGGTTCGCAGTCAGTTCAACTTCGATTTCAATTTCCTGCAAATGGAGAACACAATCTTGAATTTTGACAGGTATTTACTTTAGGTTTAGGAAAAGGAAATAATTTTCTTGAGAACGTCTCGGCGAAATTCATCTCTCAGCTTGACAAAGAGTATCCAAACGAATCTGTAGTGTAATTTATGATTCCCTCGCAACTGTAGCTAGTTAGTTTAGTTAGTTCCAAATAAACATGTTCTTATCGCGGATTAGAACTCCAGAATATTCTAGACGAGACGCTTCCCGCACCCCTCTTCATTGCCTTTGACAAGTTTCTACAGAAGAATTCCTACCTGTCCAACGCTGTAGTGCTTAGTGATGATGCCCTTGCCGTACATGCCGCCAGCCTCATGCGGGCGCGGCTCCGACAAGTGGTGGGCATCTCCACACACTCCGCAGCGCCCCCGGTTCTGCTCCCACTGAACTGAACAGACACTCGATCAGGGAATTGTACATTAATCGTTCAGAAATTTAAACAGCCGGTCGATCGCCGGATCTCTCTTTCCCTCACAGTGAGTGCAAGAGAAAGGTCCGATCCGACGATCAGCCGGCAACAGTGCGCGCTGTCCCTTTTTAGGGACATTGCTACGTAAGGTCTGCGACGTAGGTACTAGTGCCTACGGCCATGCTACGGCGTAGCATAGATAAAAATATAGAGTAGCATTTATAATAGCTACACTTATAGAAGATTTCAGCAGTTTGTTACTAGGATTGAATATATCTGTTGCTTTAAAAATCTTAAAACTATGTACTCATGATTAAATTAAACAAAACAAAGTAACGAACGAATAAAAACATTAGCAATCAGAAAAAAGAATCATCACTATGATGTTTTTTGTCGATCATTGTTCGAGTGATTCGTTACAATGGGAATCATTGTACAGTTTTTTATCTAACTTCATATCTTTGAACTTCTTCATCTCGTAATAATAAGGACTCACTAAATATTAAAGTTCATTGGCTTTAAGGATCATTAGCTGAATAATAGCTGCATTATTAACGATCAATGAACGCAAAAACTGTTCATAATCATCTTCATTCAATGTAAGGGTATTGCCCTCAGATCTTATGTCCATATTAATATCCTCCTTGCTTTACTAAGCATAATATAAAGTCTTCCTATACAGAGAGTTCAATTTTCTGACCAAACTTTAGGAGTGAACCTACTCATGAAACTGAACAACTTTCCCCAAGGAACATAGGTTGAGATATGAAAAAAAAAATTGTTTCATTTTGTATGGGAGTGCCAATTTCTTTTTTTTAAAACGACCTATGTTCCTTGGGGAAAGTTGTTCAGTTTCATGGGTGGATTGACAACCTAAAATTATTCGGCAACTTTTTTTACTGCCGGTATAACAAATTATCCCCAAAATAATCACGTTAGTTTTTGGATTTGGAAATCACGCCTTTATCCCTAATGGGGTAGGCAGAGCGAAAACGACCGAAATGTCGTTTCGCCACGTCTGACAAGTTTTGAGGGTTATTTTAGATGGTCATGTGTGTTGCTATTAGTGACAGGTTGTCAGCCCATCGCCTAAATTGCAATACACTGAAACCCTCGGATTCCTTAGCTGGTTTTTACAGCATGCCCGGGAGGAGATGCAGCTGGCACATTCTATGTTTTTATATCGCTCCCAGTCCAGCATGGAAGTAAAAACGAAAAAAACAAAAGAGTAATCTTAAATTGATCTTGGGCTTGCCTTACTTCTCCAAATCATGTTATTTGTCACATAACTTTGATTCGAACTTGACCTTATCCATACAAGATCGTAAATTTGTAACTCCTCAACTATATTACCGCAAAATCAAATTTATGGCCAATTTGCACATTTTGATTCCACTTTTTACTTTTAAAGTTGAGATCACTTTGTTTTGAATTTGGTCACAAATATTATCTGAACTTTGATAAAACAATAAATCTTCTCAAAAATAATAATAAGAAAAGCTAAAACTAAGATGACTTCTACTTTATATCCGTTCTAATAGGTCTATTTATCAGACATTTGGCCGCCCCGCGGGATTCCATCATTTACATCACGACTCAAAGCAGGCTAAGCTCATACAGTGAGTGATCCTTCATGCAATCAGTAGGACAATGAAATTTGACGCAGTTGCGCATGAGCCCGCCCCAGAGTTAGCCTACCGTATATCATATAAAAATTGTAATGAAAGACATACTGACCGGCATATCCGCCGCAGAAGAGCTCGTTGTCGTTATAATTTACAGGATTCGGAAACCCGAATCGCCACATAGAGTTCCTGGCTGGCGGGTCCATTAGTCTGCCGTGGCCTTCCGCGTAGTGACGCGCGCTGCCTAACATCTAAAGTAAACAGATTTTTATACATCATTTTACAGCTACTAAAGCTGCTGGACGAAGTATTTATTTAGGTACATATACACAAAATCACTCCTATGTCCCTTACGGGGCTGGCAGACAGAGCAAAGCGTCAACAGGTTAACAAAAGGTATGTAAGCCATCGTGTTTTATAAAAATATTTCATTGGACATAAAAGTACAATTAAGTTTTTTTTGTGGATGTAGAGTCTACATTTCGTCATCTTTGTCTACATTGTATTGTAAGTAGATGTTATATATTTGCTCCAATATTGTGATTTTCCTTTAATATTTCTTAGAATTCTTATTTTATATTCTACAGCTATCGTTCTTTGATATTATTGCCTGATAATTCCGTGGGAATCCAACTTACTTGTAATAGGAATATCCAGAATGTTAAGAAGGACGTGCCGCCCGTTTTATATCTCCGTATTTCCATCTGAAACAAAATATAAACACCATTGAACATTACTCAGGAAAATAAAAAATAATCAACAACACAAAATCACGCTTATGCGGGTTAGACAGAGCGTTAACGTTTGACAAAGGGTCATTTCAGACTGTCAACTCATTTTATTAATTTATGTGGTCATCTCATGATTTCATCTAAATTGCAGTTTTCACAGTATGTGCGAGAAGAAAGACATTTTAACTTTTTATCGTACCAGATTTCAACATAAAAGTAGAGCAAGACCCTTACTTTACCTTTTCTGAACACTTAGCGCTAAATACTAAAAACAAATGTTATTTAATGATAAGGCCTTGGAGATCTATTTGATACTGAGAGACCACGTGGTCCTGTACGCGTTTATATCGCCAAAACATCTGGAAACATGAGTATACATTTCCCAAAGCAACGGTATTCAAAAAATGTGATAGCGCTTGGATTTGTAGCCATAGCATACTTACAAGCAATAAAGTCTGATTTTATCGTACGGCACACATTAGCGTCAACTTCAACGACTTTTGCCGGTGCCGCGAAAATTTATTATTTATTTTAAAGTTCACTTTTTAATTTATCCTTCCTTTGACCCATGGCTTGCGGTGATCCGGCCGATCCTTTAATTTGTAGCGGGAAATTATAGAGATATCAGTTGATAGTTTATTGAAAATTGCGTTTTATGTGTTCTTAAATCCATCTTTATGGGCTTCCGTGAGAGAGATGTTTATTGAAGAGTTGTAAAAGATTGTTGACTTTTAAGTTCAGTGCCTAGTAAAAATTTAAAATGTTAAAAAGGATTTGTGTGGTCTACTCTCTACAACCATTCTTCTTCTTGACGCGTAACTAAGGCTCGTATTTATAAAGCGATCTCAAGATTGAGAGCAATATTAAGTGCGGATTTGACAGGTCATTTTGTACTGGAATGACATTTCTGATACGTACTCAAACTCACTGTCAGTCTCGAGTGCTGTTTATCAATACGGGCCTTGACTCTGACTACACCCTTAAAAAATTATGCTGTAGGACAGAATTTTAAAGATTAGAGAAATCGAAATGCGATTTTTTTTCTTGTTATTAGGAAAGTCCCAAACTCAGTCCCAAAAATACAAATCGTGATTGCACGTTCGAGTTTGTTACATTTTTTTACGATCTTGATCAGTCATCTCATTTGCATAGAATGGACCTTCAACTCATCGAACTCACGACCGTTTAATAAGAGGTGTCATCGAGGGTTATGACAGGGTTACTGAGAATTTGAGATGCTAAATATTTTCTGGTTTAATTTACAAGTAGCAAGAGGTAAATTGGCTGTTGAGATTTGAAATGTTACAGCACTGTTAAATTTTTTACTCACTGTTAAAGTTTTAATTGTGGTAGCTTGTAATTGGCATATACATACTTATTATTTAAGTCATATTGTAAAATAATGACTTAAATAATAAGTATGTATATGCCAATTACTAAGCTCCCACAATAAAATAAAAGTAGAGATAAAAAATATAACAGTGCTGAACATTCAAATCTCAACAGCCAATTACCTCTTGCTACTTGTAAATTAACCAGAATTTTTCGACATCTCAACTTTCTCAGTAACCCTGTCATAACCTCGATGACACCTCTTATTAAGGTAGTGAGTTCGAAGACGTAGAAGGTCCATTTATCGCCACACATGAGTTGAAGATCAAGATCGATAACATTATAGTAACAAGGTTGATAGCAAAAAAAAAATTGATACTATTTTTCAGGGATTTTTGGCGACAGGATGTTTCACTGGGTACATTTTAATGATTTTTGTGAAAATTAGATTGATGCTCTAAGTGTTATTTTTATTATCTTCCCGAGGTGATGATCATTTCCATGGCATTGTTTACTCATTTATCCACCTGTCCCTTACACCACACTAGCTCGTCTCTTGTTGACAAGCTGTTACTGTTTGTAGGCGGTGGGCGTTCCGGTCAAGGAACCGCCGGCCTTGGCCTGCGCGCGCGCATAGCTCACATGGCGTGACGTCATTGACGAGGTTACACGCGTTTAGGCTTGATTAAGTTTACTATTCTACTAATATTTCCACCTGTCCCTTACACCACACTAGCTCGTCACTCGTTGACAAGCTGTTAATGTTTTTAGGCGGTGGGCGTTCCGGTCAAGGAACCGCCGGCCTTGGCCTGCGCGCGCGCATAGCTCACATGGCGTGACGTCATTGCCAGGGTTTAACACGCACTTAGATTTGGTTTAGTGACTAAACTTTAGTCCTTTGATAAGAGCTACATAGACCACTACATAGACAGACCTAATCTAAATAAAATAATATGACTTTACTTAGCTGTGTGTGCTACGCAACTACTTTTCGCAACTCAACACACAATCTATCATATTCCTTTAAGATCCAAGAAAATATTTCAACAGAATTTATTAAATATATTTTTTTTACAGATAAAGAACAGGGGCTCGCTGTAAAATAATAACCCTTATTTAACAGGGCTCATTAAATATAAACAATATTAAAAAATCAATTTTCTTAGCGGCGCAGCGGTGCTGTATCTTGCGTTAAAATCACGCGTTGTTTAATGTAAAAAGATTTCTTGAATTCTTCGGCTCTTCTGGCGGGAAATATAGGTTAATGTTTATTTTAGTTTTTTAAGCGTGATGGTTTTTGCATTCGGTGATATTTTGCAAGATTGGAAAGTGTAGTTCCGTTGCAGATTACCACCTAATTTATGAAAGACTTTGATGTTCTTTCTTGTTATTTCCTTGTCAAAGTTATTGGATAAAATCAATAAAACTTTATTATATACGTATGTCTAATAACAGTTAATTCTTCTAAACATTTATATACAGCAATAGGTAGAGTCGATTAGATTCGGTCTTCGAGTTCTTTTATCTCACAAAAGTATTACTTACAGGGCGGTTGATTACACAAATAAGTATTTAGCAAACCACATGCAGACAAAGAGGCAAAGGCACTCAATCATGCGCAACCCAAGCTCCCGCTGACTCGGCTTGTAAGATGTATTGGGCCAATTATCTCCTTTACTGATGGATACTTTGAGATAACCTTCGATTTTCGGAACTGTAACCATTTTTTTTGTTTGGGAGATGTGTCATATGAATCATTTGGAATCTTACAGTCTTATAACTCATCCATAAATAAACAAAGGTGCGTTCTTACAGCATGCCTGATGGTAAACGGTCATCGTATCCTACAATACCATGCATAGAACCTGCAAAACCTTGTACCATCTTTGAAGAGTTAAGTTTGAACTTTGAACCAAGTTGGATTTAAGAAATCTTCCAAATGGTAGTTCATTGTACAATCTAAGTATACGTTCAATGGAGTTATCATATCTGAAGTGGACTACTCCTCCACAACTTTTGACAAAGAAATAGTTTCTCAGTAGGTACCTCTATATAGGATGTTCGAATTAAAAAATATATATACTGTGCATTGAGTGGATTCATTTATCTCGACGTTTCAGGCGACACGCATCACACAGCATTAATTTGCATACGACATATTAATCTTGAAACAGCTGAATAAATTTGAATATGTAGGTAGTATGACTGACAAGGTACAAGCGAGTCTTATAATTTCTGCAAGGGAAGGAAAAATTGTTTATTTTGATTATGAATGACGTGGTTATTGAGATCAAACACTCTCTGAACCTTTCCGGTTGTAGGCACTTCTATAAACGCGAAGATAATTATATAGGTGAAAAATTTAACTAAGTCCGAAAATTTCCTAGAATCATGGTTGTTGAAACTGTTTAACTTGGAGACAAAAATACCGCCCGATACAAAAATACAGTTTATGTTTTAGGTACATGTCCTACGTGAATAATTTCGTACCACTGTGGAAGTAAACAGTCCCATATGCCAACACATAAAACAAAAATCCTTAAATTAAAACAGAACCCTAATTTTATCAACATAAATAAGTAGGAGGCATATTAAAATACACAAGACATCTTGATGAAAGGCGGAAAGATGTTTAAAATTAAAACACGCCCTGGGGTGCCTCGGAGCAGGTCTTTTGTAGGGTTCCGTACTCAAAGGATAAATACGGGACCCTATTACTGAGACTTCGCAGTACGTACGTTCGTCTGTCACCAAGCTGCATCTCATGAGCCGTAATAGCTACAGAGTTGAAATTTTCGGAGATGATGTACTTATTTCTGTTGCCGCTATAACAACAAATACTAAAGACAGAATAAAATAAATATTTAAGGGGGCTTCCATACAACAAACGTTATTTTTTGCCGCTGTTTTATATTCGTGCGCGAGTCCGACTCGCACTTGGCCGATATTTTTTTTTTACATTTTTGCTTTATTTACGTCCACTGATTAAGAGCACTTAGTATAATCGCTTCTGGGGACTTATAAGATAGGCAAATATAGAGTTTACTTAAAATATTACCTTAAAAGTAGATACATGTGAGTTGTGAGTAGAATGTGGCAATAATTTTGATAAAGACCTTGCGTCGATTTGCGTATTTTGTCTATTTAAGGCAGCACTAGTTACAATCTACAGTATTTTAAAAAAATAAGTAGTTTAAATAAATGTAAAGTTAAGCACACACGCATGATACAAACTTAAAGTTGCACTATGTTTACAGTAAGTTAAAGCTACAGTAACGTAAGTCAATTACACGATGTCAGCTTTTTAACCATTTCCCATCATAAAATTAAAAAAAATATATAAGACGAAAAATGTCGGCTTATTATCATCTTTAAAGAAGGCAAGTGCTTACAGTCAGACCGGTGACAAAGAAACAGATTGACCTATTGAATATGTATAACCTTAAGTGTTTTAAAGACATTCCACCAATCAATATTCATACTTAAAATAAAGACCGTGAAATCAGACTCAACAGGCAAGCCCTTGATTACTGACCATCCGTCAATAATTTTGACTTTATGATTTTACCAGTATTTTACCGACTATAATTTGCACAGCTATTAGGGCGTGGAAGTTTACAGGCGTTTAAAGTTTTTGCTGTTAAGTATTGTCTTTTACAGTTAATTACAACTGGCGCCCAAGGAAGCTGGAAAACTGGATACGTTTTTTGACTTTGTCTGAAGCCTACAGTGAACATGCCCAGTCTAAGGCCCGTATTTATAATCAGCTCTCAAGAGTGATAGCGAGTTTGAGTTCGTATCAGAAATGTCATTTCAGTACAAAACGGTCTTTCAAATCTATACTTAATATTGCGTTCAATCTTGAGATTGCTTTATAAATACGTGCCTAAGTATTACTTACTGAAGTTATAAGTTCAAATTTAAGTGCAAATTTAATTACTACACCTGAATTTCAAAATGGTGAATGGAAGCCTTGATGGAAACTAATGTTCATGCTATTAAAAAAAAACTTTAGTCGTAAGTACACAAAGTTAATAATCGCACAGATAGTTCGATGATTTTTTTTTGCGTGTTATGTCTTATTCTCACGCTCATCATGCAGTGGGAGAAAACTCAGTCGGAAAATCTAGTCGCCAGCAGATGAATTCAAAAGGTGAGAAATATTCCACAAAACTACTTTGTAATAACACGCCTGTGATCAATTCTTCCCATCCCACAACTACCACTGACGTAAGTAAACGATCGACTTCCAAAACAGGCGCAGGCGCAACCCCTTTTAAAGATTGATAACCAGTCATCTCCGATTTAATTTTGTCTTTAAAAAACGATTGCCCATGTCATGTCGAATCGAACAAAATCGGAACACAATACAAGTTCCCTTATAAATAAAACTTATTGATTATTTATACATATTTTTGTTAAAACAAGATTATTTGTCTTATAAAGACGTCAGTTTTCATTTTTAGTGTTAAAATAAACGCCACATTAGTGACAATGGAGATGGTCAATAAAGTATTTTTATTTCTGCCATGCTGGACTGGGAGTGGTAGAAAAACATAGAATGTGCCAGCTGCATCTCCTCTAGGGGATGCTGTAAAAACCAGGTAAGGGATTCGAGGGTTTCTGTGTATTGCAATTTAGGCGATGGGCTGACAACCCGTCACTATAGCAATATACGCAATCATCTGTAAGAACCCTAAAAACTTGTTAAACGTGGCGAAACGAACTTTGTTTAGGTCGTTTTTGCTCTGCCTACCCCATTAGGAATAAAGGCGTGATTATATGTATGTATGTATGTATTTTATTCTTATCTATGGTAAAATAACTTGATAAAAAACTAGGTACGATAATACGAGATTACCAAGCCACAAATGACTTAAGACTTAAGTCTTAAGAAGTTAATACGTTTTGTAGGTTTATGGATTATCTCTCTTTAAATAAAACATGAAAATAAGGTAATTCTGATTCCTAGGTACTTAGCATAAATTAAACTTTTGCTCTTTTGTTGCAAGCTCGAATTGACGTTAAAACTTACAGGCTTTTAAATACTCTGTAATTTACACTAATCGAATAAAGTATGTTCCAAGGTAGCCAGCTATACAGAAATTAACTTTTATCAGAACCAAGTGAACACGGAGATACTTACATACTTGAACAAGCAAGATATTGTTTAAGCGACTGAATATTTTCGCAACACAAGTGCACACTCTATTTCTATTTCTGAAATACTTAATTGTATAACCGACACAATCAGACGCATTACTTGCATACCCATGATACGGACAATCAGGTGCAACTACTAGCAAATCACTTTCAGATCAAACAGATCCGGAAGACATGTTCAACAAGATGATAGCTCGCCTTCAGACTAGTCCTATTTATTCGGTCCAGTTTACATCGGTGACCTTATGCGCGTGCGCATCGACATCATTCACTGTCGCAAACAATCAAAGAAACTTGGTGAGCAATAAAATGTCCATACACAAAATTCCAAATGAGAGAGGCCTATGTCCAGCAGTGGACTGATACAGGCTGATGATGATGAAAATGGCCATCTGCTTCGCTGCTATCACTATTTCCTGCACGATTTTAGAAAAAAAATCTAGCTAAGATTGCTGTAAAAGACAAGCTGTATTAGTTGGTTCCTGAGTAGTGCTGTAAGTATGCATAGTGCCTAATATTCCTTTCCTTATCGATACGCACAAAATAATCCATATACAATTGCCGGAAGCACCTTTACCAAACTGATCACCTATAATCCGCTTCCATTACGTCAAGACCATCATATGCCATCATTAAGATTGAGCAGTAAGAGCTGCAGAATGTCAAGGGGAGATTATACATGGTTGACATTATTGCGGCTAACCGAGACAAATGGGACTTGTCGGAAGCTGAACACTTGGTAGGATTGAATAAAACATTACCTACACACCTTTGAAATAAACTAGCTGATCAGATTTTTAAGTCAGTCGAGCGAGTCTCAAAAATGATTCAAAATTGTTGCTTCAATAATCATTTAATTAGACGGTAAAACAAAACCATTTACTTTTACTTTTCATGATGGGTTTACTCTTGACTCTATTCTTAACTGGAGGTAATTGAAATTAAATAGAGTCGACGATGAAGCTAGCCCGGAAGTCACAAAGCCAGTGACTGGATTCCCATACATCGACGAAATACAGCAAGATGATAAAAAATTACGCTAAATTTTCGCATAGCTCAGGGTGGACTGCTAGAAATTATGGGTGGACTGCTAGAAATAGGGTACATATTATCATCTCAGTTTTTTTTATCTATAGTGAGTGAGCGATAAGCGATTACCCACTAAACCACGTGCGGAAACGATCAGAACAATAATGAGAATGTACATACAAGTTGCGCACGCGCAACGTCCCTGACATTCACCGAGACCGGGGGCTCGTCCGGTAAATAAACTTTAATAGACCCCTCAATCTGATATACTTCCTAGCAATCAACTTGACATAGAATGGCATAGCTTACGCATCGAAAGTTCGATCTTAAATTCAAGGGTTTAAGTGTTATTTTATGGTCAAACTTTCCCCAACTACCTCAAGAAGTCTACCAGTAGTTTTATAGACCTTCTGTAAATCGTCTACTTATCCGACAGCTACCAGTGCAATCGCATGTATGATAGCAATAATGCTGATTTTATTCATGTAGATGGCATTATCTGGAAATTATGATTATAGCCGCTGTAAATATTAAAGACTGTCATTTGGGTAGAAATCAGTCGGCTGTAATTATGGTGTTTACTAAAAGTGAAGTTAAAACTTCAAACAAAACTGATGAACTATCACATAAACGTAATGAACTGTCAATAGAAAGTATTTAAATGAAAGCGCACATAATAATATGCCGTTATAATAATATCATTTCGATATACGTGACAATGATAAAAGAGTGCAACACTGCTTGCATATTGATTTCCATTCAAATATCATGATATGATGATCAAACGTTTTATTGAAGGCAAACTTTGGATATCAAACTTATGATTTTATCAAATTTTTAGGATTAGAACATCAAATTGACATAAATATGATTCCAGAAATCGAAATTTTGAATATTCATGTCATGGTTTTATTTTGTTGGTTAACAAAGAAACATCGATATTTTTAATCAATGAGATGGTGTCAGAGATTTTTAAATAAATAAATAAATCATTTATTATATTTTTTTTGTACACCAACAGTTTACATCATTTAATTTTTGAACTATCTATAACGCCTTTGACATGGTTTGTATGACGGCTCTATCAATCAATCTATGCGGGATACCGGAATAAGTATTCTTAGGCGACATCAGTATTTTAGGTACCTACTATTGTTGACAAAAAATACAAAATATGAAAAATTTCTGTTTACTCCCAAAATAATTCTCAACTCTACACAAAAAAGGTCCCAAACTGGAGCACTGTCTTGCGCTAAATATAAATATGGCGACCACTGACCAGTCTTACAACAAAGTTTCAATTTTAATTGGACATTATCATAAACGCAAGAATTCCGATCGACTTGCCTTGTGAATCGTGTTATATACTTCCTTATACGTAAGTGCCTAGTTTTTTGCAATTATTTTAAACATTTCAATCATGGTCAATGTTAAGGTCCTCTTTGCAATGTTAAGGATCATAACAGGTTGTCGATGATAATGATAACGAATTTCTAGGTTATATCCAATAAAACTATGAATAGTGGATTTAATTACTTTTAATCTTAGTTGTGGCATAGAAAAATCACATAACAGGATTTTATTAGATAAATTTTTAAATCGGTACATTTTGAAACCCTGATTTATATAATTTTGAAAAGATAAAGAAGTAAATAATTCAAACGTAGAAGTATGCTACGCCGTAGCAGCTGAAAGGCATTAATTGAATAATTCGCAATATGGTGTATGTAAATTCTATTGTGTCAATGAAATGCTGTTATAAAAGTAAATAACGAATCATTAAGGAAACTATACTTTTTCTAAATAGATCCAGCATCTAGAAGTAAGTGAGCTACACTACACATTTATAACGAACAATACAACAACATAAACATGTTTAATTTAACCGACTTAAAATAAAGACGACTATTCCTGTCAAGACAATGATCCCATCAGGATTATTATAAATATTGATGAAGCTAGGCCATAAACATCAACTCCCACTCAGCTTGTTAAAAAAACCGATCGCATAGAGATAGTTGTAGATCGATATCAAAACTAATCGATTTGCTAAGCTCGAATCGTTATTGGTAGATTATTTATTTCTAAAAAGGCAATAGAATGTGATAATTAAGTATAGCATAAGTAATAAATCTTTTCCATTTAGAGTTTTAGAATATCTTATTTAGCTTCCACTGCTGGACATGGGCCTCCCCAAAATTGGGGGTACAGTGTATGCCATACTCACCACGCTTGGCAGGCGGGTTGGTGAGCGCAGTAGAAGTTTTCCATTCACTAGGTATACACTTACCTATTCCATTGTAAATCAACGTGAAAATAAAGAACTTAAATGTGACGAGCGTGAAGTGCAAGCCCTTTCGATGACGGAAATTATCTCATCAACAAAAGTTCATGATCATGACCGATTATAGAACAGTATTAAAGACTTTGATTAAATCCTTTTAATTAAACTTGTCTGGACAGAAATCCTGTCCGTATACCTACAATCTGAATTTGATATTTAGTAATTGACGTCTAAATCCCAAGGACTGTTTTTTGCTTTCGTTTGTCAAACTTTAACCTTTTAAATAAATTAGATCATTATAATATAAAATATGCTAATAGCTTGCGTTCAAAAAAACTTGTTGTAGACTATTTTCTATTTCTTATACCTATCTAAAACAAAAAACATTATTTATAGTTCTCCATTTCACTTCACAAAGTAAAACCTACATAAAACTTTACATACCACGTTTGCGTGTAACAAAATACACACGCAAAACGTTTTCATGATTAAAATACAATAAACATAAATCTCACCCAATTAAGTCGACATTTTAGGAAGTCGACAAAATGGTCCTAAAGGAAAGTATCAACCAGTTTACAACATTGTCGTCTTATCTTCAATAAAAACACTTCAACGTGACCCAAAACACCTACTATATAGGTTTCAAACCCAGGCCTTCAAAATAAACATGCCAAGAGAGACGCCATGCCATTAAATGTATGGACATAGCGTCCTTTCTTATGTAAATAAGAACAGTTAGACAACTCGCACTCAAAACTGGTCAAATATCAGCTGGAACGATCACAAATTTAAAGAAAATAAACATTTTTTGCAAGTAAATAATAAAATGGTCATTTTACGCATTTCTTTCTGGGACAGTGTGAAAAAGGTGAAGGCGTTTAATGGCGGTATCCAATTTTACTGTTATCATAATCAAATAATAAAGATTTGATAACGTTTTTGCAATATTCTACATCGCCTGTCCATTCAATAAAATTTGGAACTGCCGTATTAAATATCAGTTTTAAATAAACGCAGTTGGATTTGCAGTTTTCGTAAAACGACACAAAATTCATCGCTCTACTTAAGTAGGCTTTATTATAATCGGCGCAAGCGCAAGTAATAAACACCTGCTGTCACTATGAAATTAATAAAGTCAGACAAATTATAATAGAGTTTAAAGTGAGAGCAAATTTAGAGTCGTCTACCTAATGTATTAATATGTCAATTTTATTTTACATACAAGAAGATACGTATTTTACAAAAACGTTACAAATCGGTTTTAGCAAAATGTCACCAAAGAAATTGGCTCACAAATCAACCCAAATTGAGTCATTGACCGACCAAGGCGAACAGTTTGACAATACTGTCCAAAAACACATTAGTTCATTATTATTATAGTACGTTAAGACTTTAAATGAACGTGGGCGCTGACTGTTGGAAAACATACGAACAAACATACTATCACGCCTGTTTCCCTAATGGGATAGGCAGAAAGTAAACGACCCAAACAAAGGTCGTCTCACCACGTCTGACAAGTTTTGAGGGTTGTTTAAGATAGATCTGTATATTGATGTAGTGACAAGCACAGGTTGTCAGCCCATCGCCTAAATTACATATACTTCGTATTCATTAGCTGGTTTTTACAGCATGCATGAGGAGATGCAGCTGGCACGATCTATGTTTTTCTATCGCTCCCGGTACAGCATGGAATTGTATCGCTAGGTATATACCTACTTATGTTGGAAAAACAAACTGTCAAAATAGGAGTTGGCGGCGTTGGTTCCATTTTTGCCACGTTCATTGAAAGCTTTGTCGTACTGTTCTGTGATTTGCATATGCGAGGTTCTACGCAAACACTGCGTCTGCGCTGACCACTAAAATAAATATGAAGAGGTCAACGGCCGGCTAAACGATTTGTTTAGACGCTTACAATGCGTTGTTTTCTAATTTCGAATACTTTAGGTCTATTTATGCTAAATACATAAAATTTAATAGAGGCGTGGAAAATGCAGACAAATAGAAATTTTCCGTCAATTTCACACATTTCGAATAAAGGATCTTTGATTTTCTAAACTTTCCGCTCTTTGGTTGTTTAATATCGTTATTTACTACTTACAACTTTTACATAAGTTACTTACGAGTAGTGTGCATAAAAGTATTAGGTGAAAAGCCAGCAACATTCAACGAATCAGCCGATAATATCGACGACACGTGTCATTAGGTCCCATGTCCTTACACATTGACATGCTACCTCCAGCTTCAGAACATCCCAGGACCTTAGACAGACTGACATTGGCTTTAAAATCTAAGAGACACAAGACAAGCCTCCAGCAGACTACATGGAATTCCCTTTCCGCTGATTCACACGTCAGCAACTCAGCAGCTGTCAACTCGGCTTGCTGACGAACGCGTTTGATTTACATGCGCCAGCGCACCGCATGTTGCCTGTCTGTGTGCTGTCTGTTGTTGAGTTATTGGACTTGGATTAAACGATGCTTTTTTAAACATTACGTATATTGGATCACGTTTCATTGTTGAATTTTAGAGACTGAAATATTAACTACGGAACACAGATATCTCATTCACTCGCAAAATTTAATAAGTCGAAGAAAAAATTTGTATTTAAAGGAAGCAAGAAATCATACTTATTTTACAGAGATTGTGATAATGATTATGGCGGTAGTTTTGACAAACAAGGAGCCCTAATAATTGTCGACGAAAGTACATCATTATTCATTAACATTTAAGTTTAACGATGATAAATAGGAGGCAGTATGTTTTGTAGAAATGTCAATGTTTCGACTGTAAGAGTCAACATCTTCATCTATAATGAGATGAATGCGAACTCACAGACTTAAATTTATGGGTTTTGAAATGACAAACGGAAAATTTTATGGCAAATGGGTTGTGCTTAACATTGAATGTACGAAATCCTTCTACAGCTCCATCATACTCAATCTTTTTCCCCGTATTTTTATTTTTTCATTTAACCATTCGAAACAATGACGAATAGGGTGCTTTCAACAGCTCGTTGGTTGTTGATTAAAGATAGTATTACCAAAATAGGAAGCCTCGATTATTTTTAATACTGTTTTCAATAAGACGCGCCACTCTCGAGCAGGTTTTATGTCTTTGGGCTGTGAGATTGGCACCCTATAAAACATTTTTAAAAGTTTTATATTGAAACGCTTGACCACTGGTTTTGTGAGTATCAAGATTTCTTGAATATACAATGTTTTTTAAGGTTTTTGCAATGAACCTAATTTAAGCATAGTAAAAATTTATAGTAGGAATGTTGACGAATCCGTACTGGACCCACGTGGTTGCCCTTCGATGGGGACGTGTACGAGCTGATGATGATGTTGAAATATAATTATATGAGCTACAGAAACAAAATTGCAAGAATTACTTTAGCTTTAACAATGCGTTTTGAATTACTTGTTTTTATACTTTTTTTAAATCACACGTACGGCGCCATTTTAAATAATATGCAAATTGTTTAAAAGCTGTGCGCACGCGCATACCTCAATAAATTGCATATTGTTGTCCATTTTGGACCTCCTGGGTGTAAATCTTTTATTGACTCCCAAATCCGATAAATAAGGATAAATGTATCAAAGGGAAGATCACTTTAAAATTTATTGTGTGGTTGCTTCGAGAATTTTGGGAGGAAATTTTTTTTTATTCTTCCGAATCACATTCGAAAATGTTTTTATTTTTCGTGATTGTGACACGCTTCCTTATTTTTTATTTTTTATGTTTTTAACCAACCTTAGTTATGATATGACTTAAATATTTATTCGCCTAAATTGTTTTACTCAGTTTTATGTAATTCATTTATAGGTAGGTATGTACGGCGTGAATCGTGAATAGATAGATAGGTACTACGCGTCATAGCGATACTTACCTATATTTTGTTTTATTATATAATTATTCATTATTTATGTGCCCAATATTTCCTCTACGTATATAACATTTTCTCTATATCCTAATCCGGGCCTTCAGGGAGGCCCAACGATGGCAGCGTACGGCCCCGAACCGAACCCGCAATAAAAATTGAATGTCACGGCCGCCAGCCTGTTCTAACTGGACCCGTTTGACATTTCTACCGCTTATACAGCTCTCTACGCGTCTGAGCCCCGGTAGGGCCAATCAGCTGATTTAATGACAGATTGGGTATAATAAGATGCTGGTACGATAGGTATTAGATCCACTACAAAAAATATGAGAATCTTTTGAATTCCTGTAAATGTCAGGACATCAGCAATCCAGCAGTCCTCATATGCTATCAGGCCTAAATACCTTCTGCCCCATATCTTTCCTGGGGTGCCTACATAGAACATGGCAAATCAGGAAATAAGCAGCAGGGTGTTCTGAGGATAGATCTGCAATGCACCTGCCCAAGGCAATAACCACAATAGGTGGAGGGAGGCCCAAGTCTTAGTAACTGATACAAAAGTTTATCTAAAAAAAAGGTTGAGCCCGTTTGACTGAGCCGACGGAGCTGATGAAAAGGGTTTAACATGCGAACAAATAACAAGTGAGTGGTAGAATGTTCATTTAGTCTTATTATTGTGCCAATAATATCGACACCGGTGAAGTGAGATTAAAAATTAATTAAACACGACATCTAGTTTTTGTTGTTGCTTCTGTAACATATGTTTACGTTTTATAAAATTTTTGTTTGTAATTTAATTATAAGCTGTTGGTTGTCTGAATAACAATAAATAAAAAAGTAATGGGCAGTGGGTTTGCTTTTTCTAGTCTAGGACGATCGAAAGAGAGAGAGAGTCGACTATTGTTTGTTGTTTATCCAAATTTACGCAAGCAAAACTTGTCTGTCGATAATGTACTTTAGAAGATTATCAAAATAGACATCAAAAAAGAACAAAAATCTGTATATCAGTCAAACGAAAATTGAAAAATATTAACTCTACCATCATAACGTAGGCACGTAAACCCCATCTACAATTAGTGCCTATCTCTTCATCGATCACAATCTCAATATCCTTCCAAGATAGCCGTATCTCTACCATTTTGCCTTCTGCGTCCACGGCGTGCAGCCACGCCTTACATAAAGAGTGTGATGTTGTAATCTCATTGTTACCGTGGCTGTGGGCGGTGGGTGCGCATACGCATACCGATTACAACTGACTGATGATAGCAGGCTGTTTTTGACGGTCAAAAAGTAGATTGCATTGTAGTTTCTTGTCTACACAATTTTAAGGTGATTTAAAGTTTGAAAAAAAAAAAACAATTAATTTTTTGCAAGTAGGCCACTTTTTTGTGGGAGAATATCGTATTCCCTTGGGAAATCTCAAACTTCGAGTTGAAACGTCAACAGATAATTAACTACATATTGAATTTTTTATTTTTTATGAAATGTGAAGTCGACATTACGATTTTAAGATTGTGGAATATTTATGCTGTGCAAAAAATGAGAATATGAAACAAAAAGTACCTATACCGACACAACACATATTATTTGCATGTTTTGACGATGTAAATGCAATCAAATGGATGTGTTGAGATTTTAAGTATTAACCTAAATGGGATCCAATAAAAATCCTAATTAAATATGATATGACATTAAAAACTCGTTGTGATAAAACTGCAACAAAAAAAATGCATATAAATAAAGCATTTTTTTGCCAACAACTTAATAAAAAGTAGGAAGCAAATTAACAGGTGAACCGTTAGTCAATCACTGGTCACATAATCCTGTCATATATAAATGTAAATCATAAGAAGTAAGTCAAAGTAAAATTTTGTAAAATGCGCAAGTTTTAACAATAATACGTATAACATAGCGTATCATACGTCCCTATACGTAAGTACCGTACTGTGTTACTTTTCGCAACTATTTGCAACTTCCACTTATAATACGTACCTTAGTTATGATTATGACTTATGATAATATTGTGGTCAAAAACTTTGAAAACAGATCGATTGCATATTCCTATTAATTATCGTTTTTTGTTATAATTTGATGACACAAATTCTTTTGATGATTAATTACAAGCAAATTGTCTGTATCGTTAGCCTACTGTGTAACCGTGTTATCTAAAAAATAATCATCTCAAATCGTTCCGAGATCGAATCAACACTGGAAAAAATATTATTGCACTACATTATTTTTATTGCGCAATTAATTAAAAAACAGACAATAACAATCGAATTATATAATTATATAACTCTAAGACACAGTGCGTGTAGGTATATATACACACACGACTATCGTCAGTCGTGAGATAAAAATAGGTAGGTACAATAAAGTGATCTTAGATTTTCAGTAACAATAACTCAGGCAAAAGGCTGACAACCCCTCACTACGCTCCTCAAAATGTTCAAACGTGAACGAGTCACGCTGTGTACAAGGTATGTGTATATCAAACGAGAAATTGATATTACTCGTATGATTGCAGTAACTCGATGTTACTAATTTAAAAGGGCCTCACGGGATTTCCATCGAGCAAAACCCACACACAACATTTGAGATATCGCTTCTCAAAAACCTTCAATTTATCAAACGAAACAGAAGTCACAATGAACACGATATGTATAGCCCAAATTAAGATCTGTCTACATTGATGACATTATACGATAAAGTGCGAATAAATAACGCAATACACGCGACTCGATCGCCATTTAATCTTACATTAAACAAGGCATATTAATCGATTCTTTACCTCATTGACAGCGATAATTTATTTACTTGAGGTACGCCCATTGCACCAAAAATGTCTCCGTTGTTTATGGACTTTTTGAATTTGTCAGGGTGTCGATGGCGATAAATACATACATACAGCTCCGGATTTAAAGATATGTTATTATTTGCAGAAATTAAAATATTTTTTTTTTTTTTTAAACCCGATAATTTGGACCGTCTACAAGACCCGTGGTAGACTAATATTTTTGAAATTCTGAATTGCTACAATAAATACAGTATGACAGTAGGTAAACATGAATCGTGATTTCATTTCACCCACGCATATTTTAGTTCAAAGACATGATCAATGATAGGTGCCAATAATTTTTGATTATACAGAGCGCTTACAAACCACATATATCATCACCTATGTGCAAAATGATTCATCTCCTAAATAATGTACCTCCTATATTTGTCTATCAACAATTTAGTGGTAAAAAATACCGCTTAGTTTTTATGCTATTTTTAGAGGAGCCTATTGTGCCTAATGCATATTTACATTTTAATGTTATTCAAGTTTTTTATGATTATAGCATTGCTTTTTAGTGCCAGAGAGATGACATAGGGACATTTTTCTTAAAGCGCAACATTGTGTCGTTTAAATAACAGAGGTACTTGACCCTTAGTTTAAAATAAACTTTATTACTCGATGAAAACCTACATCAAGATCTGATGATCCAAATTTAAGATTCAAAGGGCTTTAACGACCGCAAACAGCACATTTTAAAGGCTTTTCGAGTAAAGTCCATTAATATAAATTAAAATACTCTGTAATTAAACACAATTAAAAATAATCGGAATAGTGGTTTTAAGAGCCAATTACCGAATTAAGTTGTCGTGTTAAAAAGGAGGTAAAGAGTTGATAAAAGCTCATGTGGATATTGTGGATTATTGTTTTTCAATAGCTCTAACCTTTAGTAGGTTGCAGGAGCCCGTAAAGTAAATTATACACATGTCATGTAGGCCCGTATTTATAATCAGCTCTCAAGAGTGACAGCAAGTTTGAGTTCGTATCAGAAATGTCACTTCAGTACAAAACGATCTGTCAAATCCATACTTAATATTGCTCTCACTCTTGAGATTGCTTTATAAATACAAGCCGTAGCGTAGCATTTTATAAAATAACTTGATGTAGCGATATAACAACAAAAACAAGCCTAAAACGTATACGCTGCATACGGTATGCACACACATTGAAATGACACCCGGCTGTAAAGATGATACAGAAAGAACCAACGAAACAATAATCAAACAGCTAACCAAGTTTGTAGGAAAATTAATAAAAATATATGCACCTGAAACAGCTTTATATTGAAGTAAATTAACTTAATTTCAAGTCCACTCCTCAAGTGGGCGTTTATACCTCTCATACTGAATTGAATACAACTTCATTAAGTAGTCTCAATAATATTAAATTAGTACATTCTTGAAGCTTATAAAAACCATGTACCAGAAATCAGCGCTGACATTTCGAAATAAAGACATATTAAACAGGTTTTCTTCTAAGAGATTTTAAAACTAAATTAGATAGAAGCATTTTGCAATAAATCAAGCAACATTTTTGTTATTTTTTTAAATGTAATTTGTTATTAATTTATTTTTTTGTTTTGTGCTAAAATATTGTATTTTCTTTCTTGTTTTTCGTGTTAACTAAAGATTTATACGAGACAGGTAAAATAAAAAGTGCAAAAAAATTATCACTTATTTTCTTCCGCGTTGTTAAAATTATATGCCTAGGTACACTTCCCTTGTCAACGTTAATTGTATCTCGCTTAACTCTGCCATAAAAAAAGGAAAATTTAACTCGTGTCTATCTTTACTAAAAAAAGTTCATTAAGCAACCGCAAAATATGAGTTGTATAATAAAAATATTGACATTTGCATGGAAAATTACTTATTATTTCGATAAAATAACTTTGAGTAAAATAAATTTGAACCACTGTTAAAATTATTGCAAATAAATAGATAAATCCACATTATACATATAATTTGATAGAATGTTTATAGTTGAAAATTTACTACGTTAATACAAGGTGTTAATTCAATTACATTGCTTGCCCTAACTCAGGGGGTGTTGGAGTGTCGATAAAGAATCACAATAAAAACATTTTGTAAAATCCTACTAAATAAAATATTAGCTTCTTCAACATTTTTTTTAGTGTTTTTATTTTAATTTATATTTTTGTGATCCTTTATCAATACTAGAACTCCACCTAAACTATGGCAGGCAATTACATTAACACTCTGTATAATAAAAAAAGCCTAATAACTCTAACGTGCGATTTAAAAAGGCATTCAAAAAATGTGTCCAACTCTTATCGACTTCAAGGTGACATATTCCCAAGCAATTATTATGAATTACAACCGGACTATTATCATTCATTTTCATTCCACTACCACTTCAAGGGTTTCTGCTTTGTACCTTAGTATAGTTTGAGGCAATTAACTTGACTTAGATTGATACAGTAGGCGCTTTGAAAATTAACCTCGAATTCAAGCGATTAAGAGTGAATTTCAGATTGGCAAAATGTCTTGATCGACTTCAAACAGATTGCCTTATACCTACTTTACAATGTTAGAAGTATGTAAGGATTTTGAGAAGGTATGTTGTGGTTTTTAAACAAATATGTGTACGGTATGCTTGGCTCTATGTCAAGTAAACATGAAGCTATTGTATGCATTTCCGTTTTAACTGCTACAAAGTTTACTAACTATTTACATAGTCCTAGGTATGTCGCAAAGTTACGGTAGTATGAGGCTTATTTATGAAAAAAATAAAAAATGTTTATTTCATTAACAAGTGTTACAGTTATAATAGTTTTTAACCTTTCGATTAGGTACAGTATGACTAGGAGAAAGGGTACATAGGGCCGCTCGAAACGGATGAAGTTATATCTAAAAATGTATATTCATGACATTTCGCATAATATTATGCAGGTTAGCAAACTGCACAAGTATACCAAATTTCATGAAAATCCACAAGTTATTTTCAGAGAAAACTTCATACGTTTTGTTGTACCTATATCTAGGCTAGGAGATCTTAAACTTCTAAGAAAACTATTGGTAAAATAAATTGTAAAAATTCGAAAGAAAGTGACAACGTTGATGTCTTTTGTACGGCGTAATGATTTTCGAGTGCAAAATATTTGAAGTTATTATTTTAATCGTTTCACTAATCACTAATATGTAATGCAATACAGTCAGGTGCGTTTAAAATATATATTTAAAATGAAATATCTTAAGATGAAGATCGTAGTTAAATAAATAAATAAAAATAATATATCAATTAAGACAAGAAAATAACGACGACATTGAAATCTTTTGTATGGGCGTATCAATACCGAGCTACCGCGCTCAAAAAAACAAATAATTAAGTATATTTTTTCATTACATTTAATTATATTTGTATAAAATATTGCTTCCTTATTTTATTGGCCATCCGTCAATGAGATTTCGATCTCAATACTTCACCTGAGGTCCTGAGGATATATCGTCAAGTGGCACAGTTGTAAATGATATAATTATTGCTTCTGTGGTATTTAATACTTGCATGAAGTTAATAGTTTTAAATCGAAAGACATAAAAAATATTCAAAGGCTGATTGGGATCAATTTTCAAAAAAACATCGAATGACGTCTTTTTCATACTTTTTTTTGGAATACTAACTCAAAATAACGCTTGTGTGCCTAGTTTATGTTTAAATTTGGTGAAAATAAGATTTTCAACATACCGTGACATTTTGTTCTGTCTATTACAATTTAACATAACATTATTAATTTTCACTTTTTTAAGAAATAAGCAGTGCTTGTTGTGTCCTTGTTTTTCATGTCCTTTTTTTATGATGTTTTTGTGTGCAATAAATTGTTAAATAAATAAATAAACATTATTTAGCAGCTTTAGTACCCAGATGGTGTAAGCCACTTAACAAATAAAATACTGGGTAACAGATCATAAAGTCTGCAACATATATATATACATTACATTCACTATAATACAGGTCTAAAAACAGGGCACGTATGGTAAGTATGGTAACCTATAATTTCGATCGTTCGATTGGAACGTGACATATGCGAAAGTGGCAATTAACGTGTTAATGTAATGAGGTATTTAAAGATACTGCTTGTGGATTAATTTTTATTGTTGTGCTACTGAAATATGGGGAAAGACATTCGGAGGAAATAATTACTAAGGAAGCACAATCTGTTTATAATAAACTTTTTACACGTTCTGCAAGTCAAATATGTCAAAACGACTAGGATAAAATATATATAAGTTATTTGAATCGTTCGATTGGAACGTGACATATGCGAAAGGGGCAATTAACGTGTTAATGTAATGAGATTGAGATGGTGAAAGATACCACTTGTGGAATAATTTTAATTGTTGTGCTACTGAAAAACGGCGAAAGATTTATTACTAAGGAATTAAAATATAAAAGTTAAATGCCATACTATATGGCAGGTATTTACAAAATAAATGGGAGCACTTTATTGTATGTTAGAGAAATCTAAACGATTTATGAAATGTCAGAACGCTTTGATAAACGGCTAGGATAGAATAAATATAATTTGTTTGTTTATATGTATTTCATAAAATCCAGATGCAGTTTGAGTAAATACACAATATTTAAATTTTATGCATATATTTTCTGACTATCCTAGCTTCTTGGCTATGCTTTATAATTTCATAATTAATTTATGCACATAAAATTGGATGTTTTTCTGCATTTCTACAGCTAACAATAATATCCTGTTTTCCGTTATTTTAATGGTTTTATTCTGAGTTACGACGGAATAGGTTTACCAAAAAATCAGGTTTCCTTTAAATATTTTTCTCATTCATCACAGTTTTATTTGCAATTAAAAAGTCAATGGCCTGCTTTAAATAAATTATAATAAAACAAATAAGCTTATTCAAAAGACTTAAAATCGGCAGAGCTTTTTAGTATGTATTTGGTTAGTTCGATGCTAAAAACGAACAGCCTAGAAGGTTTTTCATGGTACCAAATATTTTCTAATAACATAATTAAAATGATACGAATGGAATTACCTAGATATACAACGTGTAACAAAAAGGGTACCTATATGCATCGAGAAATGTGTGAATCTACCTATGAAACTGAACAACTTTCCCTAAGGAACATAGTTCGAAATACGAAAAAAAAATTGTGACCTTTCATATAAAATGCATCAGCTGATAGCGCATTTAGTACGGGAAGTCATTTTTTTTTTTCGTATTTCGACCTATGTTGCAAAGGGAAAGTTGTTCAGTTTCATGGGTATATTCACACATTTCTCGATGCATATACCCTTTCTGTAACACGTTGTATAAACAAGTACTTATGTAGAGGTACCTATTCAATCTGGTAAAAGACTCAGTTTCGTAACTATTAAATTAATTATTATCTTGTTTCTGGTTAGTGAGACAAATATAGCGAAAATATTCGCATAAATATTTAAGAAAGCATTAATATAAGCTTTTTTTTACAATTTTAACCAAAGATTGTCAAACTTTGTCGCAGAATAATAAAATTTAGTAATTTTACGGAAAATGCCAGCTAGGTCTTTTAGATTTTATGTAATAGTTACTGAAACCTGCTGCTTCGACTTTCATTACCACAAGAAGAAAGGTAGCTAGTACATTCTTTGTTTTTATCGCTTCTTCATGGAAGCATAATTTTACTTTATTTGTTTGTCTTTGTTTGCCTACCCCATTAGGGATAAAGGCGTGATTATTATGTATGTACCTATATGTTTGCCTGTTGTGTATTAATTCCTTATGTAATTGTTCTGTGTATGTTTTTGTGTACAATAAACTGTTAAATTAAAAATAACTTCGTTCAGACTCACGTTTTTAAATAATTTGTACGCAGTTTGAGAACCTCATTTCCATCATGCGGATCAAAAAAGGGAGAACGATCATCCTTTTATTTTTAATTGAAAATGTAACAAGCATTTTATATATTACCGGTTTTGCTAATCGATTTCTTTTGTTTATCCGCCGATGCATTAATTTCTAGGTTTTATTGTTATATCTGCATATTTTGCGCACCTTACATATTTATGTACATACTGTTATTTTGGATCCTTCTTAATAAAAGCTAGTATTTTTTTCTAGTATAGGTACTTATTGAAACTTATCTAAATTTTATAAATATATTTTATAAATTATTTTATAAATTTCAAGTGCGTTTTGCGACTAAACCGAGATTCATTCACTAAATATTGCTACATGCATTACTCTGCCAAATACCGAAACACAATTATTTTTTTAATAAAAAACAAAAACGAACCAAATTAAATAAAGCCACATACATTAAATTATTGTACAAAATTAATAAAAAATCAAACTTACCCTTACAAAAAATCCAAAGATCCTGTAATCAACTCAAAAAAATCTCTTCAATCCTGGTACTGGCACAAGAGTCGTAACCACCAAACGGGAAAAAGAAAAGAAAAAAAAAGCAGAAGAAAATCTATTCTAAATTCAAGCAGCGCGCGAAACCGCAGAAATGTGTCAGTGGCGCGTCGCGGTGGCCGGCCTAGGACTGCCTTCGTGTTTTGAATCGCTAATCGCGAGACGAAAATCGATTTTTCGAAACGATATTTTTGGGAGCGGTAGCGCGTCACAATGGCGGGATTTCGAATGGCGCGCGCGCGGCCGACGCAGCGGCAGGACATCGACTTATAAATTACTTGGTAACTGTACTCTGGTGGAAATTTGGGCGAACGATACTAGAACGAAAGATTGACGTTGAACAAATGTGACGTTCCACGTGCAAAGGTATCATATAATAAGGAGGGTTTGGAGCCATGCACATCCCTGGAATCTGCAACTCATAAGCTATTCAAAAACATTTAATAAAGTATCCCTTTAAAACCCTCTATATCTATAAGGTACCTTTTCATGTGGAACGTCACAAATAAATACTAGGGCTCGTCTACAGGCTATATATTATGCTGTCATTTCCACAGTATGGATCACTTTAAAGTATTGGTTCACATTTTCACAAGCAATTTTGCGTTCGGAATATCACCGAAAATGTGGAAGTGCGAGTCTATACTGCATGCGGGTGGCAATTTTGAGACTACCCAACATTCTACTCATGTTATAGAGTAATTACAAGAGTAATTAGTCATTCTAAACATAAAATGGGGTTTTGATGGTAAAATCAACCAACGCCCAAGTAACACGAGTGAGAAAATGTGAAAAACTGACGGCTCGACCGACATAAATCAACTCCTCAATAATATGGAAGGAAAAATTCTAGTTTTCAAAATCAACCTTTCCAAATAATCCTTTCCTTGTCATGGTAAAAAGTTATCGCAGTATCTTCCCAGTATACGGGAAGCGAGATGCTAATGAACATGAACACGAGAATTCATTGAAAACAGATATTTAAACTATTTCCCTATTCCTTTCCTTCCTTTCCTTTTCCCTTTTCAGTGTAGAGAGAAGGTGGTATTTGTTCATCTTTCCATTTGCATGGTATGTACTTACATACTAAAGCTTATTTAAAATCGCATTAAATACAAAATCTGAAATATCAAAATTTGAGCTCTACCAGTTTGACCACTAGAGCAGAATAGAGCAAAAAAGTATGCTTTTATTTTTGGCAAAAAGAAACAATAAGTTTTGTTTAAGTTTATTTACACTAGAGCACATTTACTGCATTCTAGAACTTCTAGATCAGTGAATGGCAGAGGTCTGGCCTTGCAAGGTCGACAGAATGTGGACGACTTTTGAAGCAGATGGGGCGCAAGAACTATATCAATATTTTACGAACAGGATTCGATTGTTAAGATATAAAAACTGGGTCCATAACAGTATTTTGCTCTTCTGATTAAAAAGAGATCCTTTTATCTCAAAAAGCCTCTACTACCTCCATGATAAAATTTCTTCAAGTAGCCAGAGACCATAAGGTAAAGGAAAGCATCATCGTGGGGAAACCGGCACACACCTATGAAGAAATTCAAAGGTTGTGTGTGAAGTCGACTAATCCGACTGGGTACACGTGGTCGACTAGGCCCGATCGCTCTATTACAGCGTGGACTCGTGCCTTTTGGGCTGTTTATGAGCTGATGATCATGAAATGAATTCTTCAAAACAAATAACCAGCTCGCCACGATCTTTAAACCACCAATGCGCTGGGATTCGCTAGTTTTTATCAACATTTCGCAGCGACGGATGCATACCCCATTAATTTATTAAAACTGCCGGCAGCATTAAGATAATGAATGATAAACTGCAGTGGCTGAGTGCTAAATACAGAAGCCTGAATCGTCTGACACCCGTCGTGGAAGTATTTGAAGTGTTGGAGAAATACTTGCGACATTTAAGTAATCGTTGATGTGAGGGCCGTGTAAGAAATGTCTACACTTGAACCTTTGCAGCATAGGACCATACCGTAAGCTGTGAACTTAGCAAAATCTTTATTCATTGACTCTAAAGATAGGTCATAAGTACTGATAGCTAGTAAGTAGGTTTAGGCGGTCTAGGTATGACATGTAACATGAACACATGACACTATAGAACGCTGCATGCATGGGCTCAAGCTCTTCGCCTTCCCTTTTAATATGGGAGAACTTTAAAAAAAATTATAGGTGCGTTTAAAATAATCATGACTGTAAATTTAGCTGAATGCCCGCCTTTCTTTTCTGTTATTTTAGAACCATACTAACTTTAACAAATTTACGCCAAGTCAGAAGCTATAGACTGAAAGAAATATACAATAAGTTCCGAAGCTCACCCAATCACAGATCTCAATCATACTCGATGACAAGTTATCAATTAAAATGCGAATTCATTTGCATTGCATTTAAATCAATGCAATTCAATATTTGCCTCGGAATGAGCAGTGAGCGATAATTCTGTTACCCAATAAATAAACGAGAAAGAACAATATATCGATGATAAGATCAGCAAGCGATACGTAAGTTTACGAGATTTAAACGCCCGAATAAACTTCGCGAGAAACAAACTATGTGAAGTATTTTGATTGGATTAATAAACCAATGGCTTGCCGCTTTGGAAGTCGACGTGTGACCTGAAATCCAGCTCTTTTTTGGATAAATGGTTGATGCGGACAACGGTAAAATTAATTAGGGAAAGTTTGACCTATTCCATCTCAATCAGTAAGGCTGCTTTTTAACGGGCGTTCCTCTGATTGGCAATTTTAAAACATCTAGATCGCTACCAAATCATTAAAAAGGCTTGCTCATAGAATACTACGTAATTTGTAAAGTAGGTAGATACCGGGAGAAAATTTGCTGAGCAAAATAGTTAAGATAAGGGTGTGAACCTACCCATGAAACTGAACAACTTTCCCCAACGAACATATGTCGAAATATGAAAACAAAATGAGTACAGCCGCTGCTCACACCATTTTGTATTGGAGGGCCAAATTTGTTCAGTTTTATGGGTAGGTTCACACACAAAAGTTTCGTCAGCAATTTTTTTTACTTCCTGTTACTTAAGTTTTACCTTACCTCCGTTTTTCCTCGGCTTTTTTCCCAATTTGAAGTCGATGGCATCAGAACAGCACACCACTGGACTGTGTGTATTTTAGCTTTTGCCCGCTTCAGCTACAAGTCATGTCTTTGGCTGTGGTTGTGCACAACCGTGGTTGCTGTGGTTTTACACGTGGTTTGAGGGCTTGTCTTGCTCTTCTTTGTTTTGGAATAGCCAGACTCCGATGAAACAAAACAAACAAAAAATAAATAGGTAGGTATCAAATATTTTAATTTTGACATTCTGTTTTAAATACATACATACATAAAATCACGCCTTTTTCCCTGTTAGGGTAGGCAGAGCAAAAAACGACCTAAATAAAGGTCATTCCGCTACGTCTGACAAGTTTTGATGGTTATTATACAGGTGATTATGTATATTGCTATAGTGACAGGTTGTCAGCCCATCGCCTTAATTGCAATACACTGAAAAGGGAAAAGGAAAGGAAGGAAAGGAATAGGGAAATAGTTTAAATATCTGTTTTCAATGAATTCTCGTGTTCATGTTCATTAGCATCTCGCTTCCGTATACTGGGAAGATACTGCGATAACTTTTTACCATGACAAGGAAAGGATTATTTGGAAAGGTTGATTTTGAAAACTAGAATTTTTCCTTCCATATTATTGAGGAGTTGATTTATGTCGGTCGAGCCGTCAGTTTTTCACATTTTCTCACTCGTGTTACTTGGGCGTTGGTTGATTTTACCATCAAAACCCCATTTTATGTTTAGAATGACTAATTACTCTTGTAATTACTCTATAACATGAGTAGAATGTTGGGTAGTCTCAAAATTGCCACCCGCATGCAGTATAGACTCGCACTTCCACATTTTCGGTGATATTCCGAACGCAAAATTGCTTGTGAAAATGTGAAACCAATACTTTAAAGTGATCCATACTGTGGAAATGACAGCATAATATATAGCCTGTAGACGAGCCCTAGTATTTATTTGTGACGTTCCACATGAAAAGGTACCTTATAGATATAGAGGGTTTTAAAGGGATACTTTATTAAATGTTTTTGAATAGCTTATGAGTTGCAGATTCCAGGGATGTGCATGGCTCCAAACCCTCCTTATTATATGATACCTTTGCACGTGGAACGTCACATTTGTTCAACGTCAATCTTTCGTTCTAGTATCGTTCGCCCAAATTTCCACCAGAGTACAGTTACCAAGTAATTTATAAGTCGATGTCCTGCCGCTGCGTCGGCCGCGCGCGCGCCATTCGAAATCCCGCCATTGTGACGCGCTACCGCTCCCAAAAATATCGTTTCGAAAAATCGATTTTCGTCTCGCGATTAGCGATTCAAAACACGAAGGCAGGACATCGACTTATAAATACTTGGTAACTGTACTCTGGTGGAAATTTGGGCGAACGATACTAGAACGAAAGATTGACGTTGAACAAATGTGACGTTCCACGTGCAAAGGTATCATATAATAAGGAGGGTTTGGAGCCATGCACATCCCTGGAATCTGCAACTCATAAGCTATTCAAAAACATTTAATAAAGTATCCCTTTAAAACCCTCTATATCTATAAGGTACCTTTCATGTGGAACGTCACAAATAAATACTAGGGCTCGTCTACAGACTATATATTATGCTGTCATTTCCACAGTATGGATCACTTTAAAGTATTGGTTCACATTTTCACAAGCAATTTTGCGTTCGGAATATCACCGAAAATGTGGAAGTGCGAGTCTATACTGCATGCGGGTGGCAATTTTGAGACTACCCAACATTCTACTCATGTTATAGAGTAATTACAAGAGTAATTAGTCATTCTAAACATAAAATGGGGTTTTGATGGTAAAATCAACCAACGCCCAAGTAACACGAGTGAGAAAATGTGAAAAACTGACGGCTCGACCGACATAAATCCAACT
>JARACY010002658.1:0-40391 GCA_029255725.1 Scrobipalpa atriplicella
ATTGTATTGTATAAACTCTTTATTGCAATAAAAACATAGGTAAATACATTTCAAAGAACACATCAGAAGCAAAAAGGCGAGCTTATCCCTGACGGGATCTCTTCCAGCTAACCAAAAGAAACATAGTGCATACAAAGGAATGACACTGGGCAGGGTTCATACAATAAACATTAAACAACGATACAATAATGTTCAAATCTGTAAAATAAACTACATATACATACACACCGACATACACAAATAATATATATATAAATACCGAAATATATACATGTATAAATATATAAATATACAAACATATATATACATAGAAATATATATATACATTATACATTATTATAGCTCTAGTTTGTGCTTCAGGAAATGCATTTTTAGACGTTCCTTAAATGCCGGGAAGGAAGGAGCCTGACGTACTGTGTCGGGTAGAAGATTCCATCGCCGAGCAGCCATCACCGCAAACGATTTGTCGAACGACGAAGACCTATGAGTAGGAATCTGAAGATCCATATCCCTGCGAGGGCGTAGGCGGGCAACGGGCATCGGCCGAAAACTAAACATATCCTGGAGGTATCCGGGGGCAGTAGGATCGAACAGTGCTTTGAAGAGTAGGCTTAGAATGTGGCACTCTCTCCGTTGGCGGATAGGCAGCCAGTTCAGCTTACTTCTATACTCTGAAACATGATCGTACTTTCTCAAGCCGAATATGTAACGTATGCCCAGATTTTGCAGCCTCTCAAGCTTGTTCAACAGTTCCTCGCTAGCGTCCAAATAAACTATGTCACCGTAATCTAATATAGGCAGAATAAGGCTATTAGCCAACATGAGTTTTGTTTGGAACGGAAGAAAATTTTGTAGGCGCTTAAGAGAATGGAAAGAAGCAAACACCTTACGACTCACCTCCGAGATATGAGCCGACCACGAAAGTGTTTGATCCATGATTATACCCAAGTTCTTAACTGTTGATTGGAAAGGCAGCACTGTACCAGAGAAGCGAACATCCGACCACACTTCGGTCTTAAACTTAGATATAAAATAGGGACTACCAATTACTATAGCTTGGGATTTAGACGCATTCACCTTAAGACCGAAGTTGTTTGCCCAGGATTCTATTAATGCTAAATCTGAATTAATAATGTTAAGAGCGGAAGAAAAATTACAGTAGGACGCAGCGGTATAAATTTGGAGGTCATCTGCGTAGAGATGAAACGAAGATAATAGGGAGGAAGTTATATTATTAATAAAAATAGAAAATAAGATCGGCGAGAGAATACTGCCTTGAGGCACGCCAGAAGATATTGTGCACCAATGAGATCGCTCATCGCCAACTCTGACCAGCTGAACCCGATCCGTCAGATAGGATCTAAACCAAGATAACGCTGTGGGAGAAAGGTTCAGCGATCCCAACAAAGCTAAGAGAATATCATGGTCCACTGAATTAAAGGCACTGCTGAAATCCAGGAGTATGAGAATGGTCAATTCTTTGTTATCAATATTGCGTCGAATGTCCTCAGTAACCTTTAACAAAGCGGAGACGGTGCCGTGCCCAGCGCGGAAACCCGACTGGAACGGGTTCAACAGATCATGGCGAGAGAGGTGACTTGTTAGACGCTGCTGGACAAACTTCTCGAGTACCTTAGAGAGTAGTGGTAGTATTGATATAGGTCGAATATCAGAAAACGACGACGGATTGGGCTTTTTTGGCAGCGGAACAATATGCGCTCGCTTCCATGCAGCCGGAAACGTGCCAGTACTCAAAGAACAGTTGATAATGTGGGCTAGGATAGGCGCAATAGATTGCTGGATAGGTGTCAGCATATCTAAACCCAAACCATCGTCACCTACGGCACCGGATTTAATTCTGTTCAATATTTTCACCACTTCGCCGGCCGAGATGTCACCAAGCTCGAATGGAGTAGATGCAGATACAGGCATATTGCTAATTTCTGAGAGTGTACGCTGCTTGACGGACGGATCTAAGTTTACCGGCGAAGCGCTGAAATGTAGGTTGAGTAGATCGTGATCCATGTCGAGACGCCAATTTGCCGCTGAATCCTTACCAACACCCAACGATCTTAAAAATTTCCACAACTTTGCAGGAGGACAGTTTTCAATAGAGGAGTGGATATAATTACGTTTGGCGCTCCTACATCGACGGTTGCAGAAATTACGGATGCTAATATAGGCTTCTCTATTACTACTAGAAGGGTCTAGTCGAAATTTTAATTTGACTCGGTCACGTCTCGCCATCAGAGCTTTTAGATCGCTAGTAAGCCAAGGGGCAGGGAAGTGTCTCACTCTGACTGGATGCAAAGGAGCATGTTTATCATACAATGCAATAATAATTTGGTTGAAAAGAGCAAGTTTGGTATCAACATCCTGAGCTGTGTACACTGAATCCCAGACGGCCTCCTTAAAATCCTTCATGAATGCTTCCTTATCGATTTTATCATAACTACGTACCAAGATAACCCTATGTCTTCGTTTGGGAGGCCTTATCCGGAATGAGGCAAACACTAAATCATGCCGCGAAAATGCAGCAGCTTTGAACTGCCCATGCGTTTCGACTAAATCAGGACAGGAAGTAATTATAAGGTCTAACCAAGATGGAGGGCCATTGTAAGGAAAATGCGTGGGACCAAGGGGCAACAACTTGAGATCAAGCGAGTTAATCAAAGAAAGGAGAGAATTACTCCGATGGTCATTTAGGTGCGTTTCCTGAGACTAAGTACTCTAATTTTATAAATAAGAAACTCATAAACTTGATAACTAAAAAAAAAAAACAGTATTACATCCTAGATTACATTTTACTGCGGGAGAATATCACGTTCAATACAATATAATTAAATAGGAACAGTTTCCGCGCATCGAAATGCTGATTTGTAGTTCGGATAGGCGCTTCCAAATCTTTATAGTTAAGCGTAGGGCCTGTTAATAAATTGGGAACTCCGAGAGACCCTAGACGGATCTCGGGAGCCCTCGCAGGATCTGTAGCAGACTACAGTTACTACATTTTTACATGGTTAAACCGGCGCGGGTCGAGGGGGTCCCAACCCCCTCCCCTGTTATACTCCGCGAGCACATTCCCCGATGATTGATTCTCATGAAATTGAAATCCGCCAATCACTTACTAATCGGGACGTAGCGAATATTCTCAAAGTTATAAGTCAAAGCGTTCTACACTCTGTATTGACGACTTGTGTGATACCAATCAAAGAGCTTACCTAGCAAAGCAAACAATCACAAACAAGCACTGGAAAGTTATTAGCAAGGCAGTAGATTAAAGGAGGAACTGCGAGCAAAGTTGTCGTACTCGTACCGCAGCTCTCGTCCAATTGATTCCTTTGAATTATTGAACGACCGTTCCGACTCCGATCCGGCACGACGCCTGACGACGCCGGCACACGCCGCATGCTGCTGAACCATCTGAACGAACATTTTGTCTACAACTATTCGAGCAAATGGTGGTTTCGGATGTCCGACTTGGGATCAATACGAATTCGATGCGCCGAGACACATTCAATGAAATTATGTTTTATGATATCTATCAGTCAAAACCTAGCTCGAATATAATTAGAGGGCTTCGTGTCGTGATTTGAATAGAAAATAATTTCTGAAAATCTCGTATCGAGGCAAGCAGGCCGGGCTTTATTTAAATATTTTTATATAAAACGTAATCTGCTGAGTTCCAATCAATTTTAAAAGTATTAAATTCCCTTCCAATTTAATAAGCGCTTTCTTTATTAAGCACCTTCTCTAGGGCATTCTGCTCTTATTTGATAAAAACTTGTAGCATCATTAGGTTTTCTCTTTGAGCCATAAAGCTGCATGAAGAAATGTAAATATCTAAAGAGTAGTAAGTTATTGCAGTAGCTAAAGTTCTCTATTTTCTGAAGTTTTCGATAGTTGTATAATTAATTAGCTTTCCGCCCCGCGGTACATCCCGCGACTAGACACTTACGTGGGAATAGGAATATTGCAGTAAAAATTCGATTCTTTTCTGCAAAAAGAAGAAGAAATTAAAATCTTTAAATCTGTCCAAAAATTTAAGTGTGATAGAGTGCGAAAAAGTTTATGAGTTTCTTATTTATAAAATTAGAGTACTTAGTCTCAGGAAACGCACCTAAATGACCATCGGAGTAATTCTCTCCTTTCTTTGATTAACTCGCTTGATCTCAAGTTGTTGCCCCTTGGTCCCACGCATTTTCCTTACAATGGCCCTCCATCTTGGTTAGACCTTATAATTACTTCCTGTCCTGATTTAGTCGAAACGCATGGGCAGTTCAAAGCTGCTGCATTTTCGCGGCATGATTTAGTGTTTGCCTCATTCCGGATAAGGCCTCCCAAACGAAGACATAGGGTTATCTTGGTACGTAGTTATGATAAAATCGATAAGGAAGCATTCATGAAGGATTTTAAGGAGGCCGTCTGGGATTCAGTGTACACAGCTCAGGATGTTGATACCAAACTTGCTCTTTTCAACCAAATTATTATTGCATTGTATGATAAACATGCTCCTTTGCATCCAGTCAGAGTGAGACACTTCCCTGCCCCTTGGCTTACTAGCGATCTAAAAGCTCTGATGGCGAGACGTGACCGAGTCAAATTAAAATTTCGACTAGACCCTTCTAGTAGTAATAGAGAAGCCTATATTAGCATCCGTAATTTCTGCAACCGTCGATGTAGGAGCGCCAAACGTAATTATATCCACTCCTCTATTGAAAACTGTCCTCCTGCAAAGTTGTGGAAATTTTTAAGATCGTTGGGTGTTGGTAAGGATTCAGCGGCAAATTGGCGTCTCGACATGGATCACGATCTACTCAACCTACATTTCAGCGCTTCGCCGGTAAACTTAGATCCGTCCGTCAAGCAGCGTACACTCTCAGAAATTAGCAATATGCCTGTATCTGCATCTACTCCATTCGAGCTTGGTGACATCTCGGCCGGCGAAGTGGTGAAAATATTGAACAGAATTAAATCCGGTGCCGTAGGTGACGATGGTTTGGGTTTAGATATGCTGACACCTATCCAGCAATCTATTGCGCCTATCCTAGCCCACATTATCAACTGTTCTTTGAGTACTGGCACGTTTCCGGCTGCATGGAAGCGAGCGCATATTGTTCCGCTGCCAAAAAAGCCCAATCCGTCGTCGTTTTCTGATATTCGACCTATATCAATACTACCACTACTCTCTAAGGTACTCGAGAAGTTTGTCCAGCAGCGTCTAACAAGTCACCTCTCTCGCCATGATCTGTTGAACCCGTTCCAGTCGGGTTTCCGCGCTGGGCACGGCACCGTCTCCGCTTTGTTAAAGGTTACTGAGGACATTCGACGCAATATTGATAACAAAGAATTGACCATTCTCATACTCCTGGATTTCAGCAGTGCCTTTAATTCAGTGGACCATGATATTCTCTTAGCTTTGTTGGGATCGCTGAACCTTTCTCCCACAGCGTTATCTTGGTTTAGATCCTATCTGACGGATCGGGTTCAGCTGGTCAGAGTTGGCGATGAGCGATCTCATTGGTGCACAATATCTTCTGGCGTGCCTCAAGGCAGTATTCTCTCGCCGATCTTATTTTCTATTTTTATTAATAATATAACTTCCTCCCTATTATCTTCGTTTCATCTCTACGCAGATGACCTCCAAATTTATACCGCTGCGTCCTACTGTAATTTTTCTTCCGCTCTTAACATTATTAATTCAGATTTAGCATTAATAGAATCCTGGGCAAACAACTTCGGTCTTAAGGTGAATGCGTCTAAATCCCAAGCTATAGTAATTGGTAGTCCCTATTTTATATCTAAGTTTAAGACCGAAGTGTGGTCGGATGTTCGCTTCTCTGGTACAGTGCTGCCTTTCCAATCAACAGTTAAGAACTTGGGTATAATCATGGATCAAACACTTTCGTGGTCGGCTCATATCTCGGAGGTGAGTCGTAAGGTGTTTGCTTCTTTCCATTCTCTTAAGCGCCTACAAAATTTTCTTCCGTTCCAAACAAAACTCATGTTGGCTAATAGCCTTATTCTGCCTATATTAGATTACGGTGACATAGTTTATTTGGACGCTAGCGAGGAACTGTTGAACAAGCTTGAGAGGCTGCAAAATCTGGGCATACGTTACATATTCGGCTTGAGAAAGTACGATCATGTTTCAGAGTATAGAAGTAAGCTGAACTGGCTGCCTATCCGCCAACGGAGAGAGTGCCACATTCTAAGCCTACTCTTCAAAGCACTGTTCGATCCTACTGCCCCCGGATACCTCCAGGATATGTTTAGTTTTCGGCCGATGCCCGTTGCCCGCCTACGCCCTCGCAGGGATATGGATCTTCAGATTCCTACTCATAGGTCTTCGTCGTTCGACAAATCGTTTGCGGTGATGGCTGCTCGGCGATGGAATCTTCTACCCGACACAGTACGTCAGGCTCCTTCCTTCCCGGCATTTAAGGAACGTCTAAAAATGCATTTCCTGAAGCACAAACTAGAGCTATAATAATGTATATATGTATATATATATTTCTATGTATATATATGTTTGTATATTTATATATTTATACATGTATATATTTCGGTATTTATATATATATTATTTGTGTATGTCGGTGTGTATGTATATGTAGTTTATTTTACAGATTTGAACATTATTGTATCGTTGTTTAATGTTTATTGTATGAACCCTGCCCAGTGTCATTCCTTTGTATGCACTATGTTTCTTTTGGTTAGCTGGAAGAGATCCCGTCAGGGATAAGCTCGCCTTTTTGCTTCTGATGTGTTCTTTGAAATGTATTTACCTATGTTTTTATTGCAATAAAGAGTTTATACAATACAATACAATACACCTCGTTAATACAATTTAGCTATAACTAGCTATGATGATATTTTTGCTGAATCACACAACGGCAGGCGGCGGCATATCTAGTGGGCTGCGACATTGATATTCACATGCAAGCTTGATATCATTCAAAGTCAGAATAGTGCGAAAGCCGCGGCACTTCCAGCTTCTCGATACCTATATCAACGCCCGTCGGATCCTTCGGCGGGAGTTTGAATGAAGTGCGAAGGTGGCAAATAGCGCTGAGACAACTGTGCGCGTTTGAGGCAAGACTTCGACCCCTCCATTGAGACAACTTCGCGAATAACTACTACTAAGACGGATATTTGGATCCGTCTGATTCAAATAATGACTTTCAGTTAGTTATGCTCTTTATTCAAGACCGAAAAAGGTGTAAAAAGAGTGTCACGTCCAGTCTTTCGGTACCAAATATCAATTCTCGGAACCTCGAAGCAGCCAGACAGACTTTGAATAATTTTATCTGATTGCTATTTACCTTTGACAAAACCTTGACATTTTGAAACAGTTTTTAGTTTATCGCCGATAGGTTGACGCCATTTTTAGCGGCGCTGCGACCGCGGGACTCCGCATTAATACAGACATTTACATCCAAAACCAGGTTATCTATTTGGGAACGTGCTAAAATAAACTACAAACTGGGACTCTTATTGCAAACATATTGAATGAAGGAAACTCTACTTTGGAGCTATATTTTTACTATCTATCTTCTTATTTTCTTTGCTCGATATCGTCACTGGGACCAAATTGTGTCCGCGAATGTCATCAACAAGAATAATATTGTTTGTTGGTATGTATGTATGTAAAGGCCATTTGATTAAATTCAAATAGGCAACTTTTTACAGCGAATATAACCTCAATCTCCATAAAATAAGCGAGTGAAAAGGGACAGACAACAAGACACATACGAGCGCATTCAGAAAAGTTAAACAATAGCTGAGACGTAACATGACTTTGAATTGATTAAATCTGAGAGAAAGACAAATGTACAAGTTAAAAGTTCGTAAAGTTGTAACTTCAAAGTCTGTGCCTTCAAACAATCTGAAGTAGGTCTTGTCGGCGGGGGCGAGGGAAAGCGGGGGCAGGTTTTTCCCCGCTCCGCCGCCGTCCCGCCGCCGCACCGTCGCCGCCGCCGCGCCACCGTCGCAATCAGTACTACGTTAAAGTTTAGGCCGATTAACAGTTCGATGAGTAAGTTATCGACTTTCAAGTTGGAACTGTCGCACTTCCGGCCAGAGTCGTGGCTAGGTGAACGTTTACAATTAAATAAACCAATGTCGAAGCACACATATCGAAAAAACGTTGCAATAAGCTAGGTATTTCAAAATACATAAATATGGAATTGGGAACTCAAACAATCACGAGTGTCGGTTTTCAAAAGATTTCCTGCCGACAGTGTAACCTCGGGCCGGGGGGGCTAGGAAAGATTATGCGAACACAAATTGATTTGTATTCGCGAAGTTGTGAAGTTCCTGACTTCGGCCCAGGTGTGCGGGCGCCAGGGCCGGAACAGGCGGCAGATTACTGGCGGCGCGACAGACTCACAGGCACGGATTAGCGGACTAGGATTGTTAAGCTCCTTAAGTTCATCACAAAACATTTGAACATGATGTACACTTTGTACTTCTGTTAGGGGGATGAGTTTTATGAGAAATTATTCTAATATAACCTATATCTATAATAATATCGGGTTCAATTATCCGATAAAACCTTGTGTTAGAATTTTTAAAGATAATGTTTTAATTTTACAGAGACGAGATTTGTTTGTAAGTAGTCAATAAACTCTGAAAATTCTCATCCAGAAAAAAAATAGACTACTATTACCGCACAACAATATGTTTTGTTTACGAGAAAACATAAGCCGAGGGTGCACTGGTGGAGCATAAAGCTAGTAGTTTAATGCTGTTTCAAGGAAATAAATAGTTAACATGCGTTCCAGTAACCGCAATATCAACGTGAATATTATGTAAGAGATTATCTTTGAAATAAGCCAATAAAAACACGGCTTAACGAAAGCTGTATTATTGAACCGAACCGGCGCGAGTGAAAATATGAGCCCAATAAAGAACACAAAACCAGCTCCAACCTGTGCTGATTGCAGCAGGGATATTGATCCCGGCACTGATTCCATGAATAGCCCGGATGGTGTAGTGGATAGGGCCGCGGCCTTCTGTGCAGGAGGTTGTGGTTCGAATCCCACCACGTACCAATATGTTTTTCGGTTTTCGAATTTCATATGTACGTTTATTCGGCGCTTTTACGGTGAAGGAAAACATCGTGAGGAAACCTGCACACACCTACGAAGAAATTCAAAGGTTGTGTGTAACCTAATCTAGGATTGGGTCTGGTTTCCCTTCTGGGTTGCGGAGGTCAGATGGCAGTCGCTCTGTGTAAAAACCAGTACCCTCGTTCAATCCCCTAGATTAGGTAGCCGACCCCGAGAGATACGGGAAAAGGCTAGGAAGATGATGATGACTGATTCCATGATTTCCGCACAAGCACTTGTACGACCTAGCAGCGACGACGTTCCGATAAAAGTTCTCTGAGAAACATCGAGGTTTATCTAAATAATGTCGGACTCGTAGCAAACACGTAGCAAAGAGTTCGTGGGAATATTGAAATGCGGGTGGGTATAAAACAAAGTCAAGCAATCGTAAAACTTCCCGACGGCCCAACGCAATAAGCAAGTCAAATATCGGGACCGCGAGTGATACGCGCGCTACGATACATGTCGTAGCTCTCGTAGCACGTAGCACACCATAGCGGGGACATACGAAGCCAGCGCTCTTCTCGCAATAAGCAAGTCAAATATCGGGACCGCGAGTGATACGCGCGCTACGATACATGTCGTAGCTCTCGTAGCACGTAGCACACCATAGCGGGGACATACGAAGCCAGCGCTCTTCTCGCAATAAGCAAGTCAAATATCAGGACCGCGAGTGATACGCGCGCCACGATACATGTCGTAGCTCTCGTAGCACGTAGCAAGCTATGATCGTAGCAAGCCGTAACCGTCCGCCTCTCGCACACCGTACCTGTAACAATACAAACAATTCTTTTAATACAAAGCTTTTTAAAATGGAAATACAGGGTGTTTGGTGCATCGTTTGCCAAAACAAAATAGTCGATAGAAGAGGTCTTTAGCTATCACCACCGCCGAGATTTTTTTTTCTAAACTACTACTAAACAGTATCACCTATTAATTTTTTATTAACTCACAAAGTTTTTGGATTAAGTGGGCCTTTTTTAAACTATACTTTGAATGGCTAATAAAAATAACTAAAAGAGTATTCTTCGTTTTTAAAAAAAAATATCTTTAGTCCATCCCCATTCTAATATGCCTTAAAAAAAATTCTAACTTCATTAATTTTTTTTTTGTTTCAAGGGAGGCATTAGCACAGAATATACCTATATAATATTTAGTACTGCTGATTTTTCATGTTACCTTCTAGTTTTCGCATTAATCTTAAATAATAAACGCTAAGTAGGTAAAAACTGTTATTTCACTCTTTGAACCTCTCTGATATCAGGGGGTCTATTCAGCTCTGGCCCGTCGAGCGCCTTATCTTGACTTTGACAGAACTTTGTATGGAAGACGTCATCACTCGACGCTGCCAAATTTTTCGCTTTGTTTGTAAACAAACAGATGTCAAGTTGCGTATGATAAGGTACGACCACGCTTTAAATTCGCGTGGTGAAAAAAGGAACTTACGCTGCCACCTTTAGATTTGACATTGATTTGATAGTTCTCCTTGTACTGCTGCGCCTCCGCCCACGTTCATTGAGAACCGTATCAAACTGTGATTTTTTGTTCCTTTCTACAATTTATTTTTTATTAAATTCGTTTTTTGTCTATGATATCGGTAATTTGGTGATAATTTGACAACCCAAAATTGTATTATTTACCTTTATTTTCGACAAGCATTCGACAACGAGCCAGGCGACAATTAGGTGCCTTTGCAAAGGCGAATGGGTCAAAATTATGTATTAAAAGTATTATTATTACTTTATTTCTTCTATCATATATCATCTATAGGTTATCATTGATATTATGGGTAAAATGCACCACTTTACACAAAGTGGTTTAGACGCTACGCCTACTTGCAAAATTCTCTAGCTTTTACACGAAATTAGGTGCCGTCGCAAAGGCGAATGGGTCAAAATTATGTATTAAAAGTATTATTATTACTTTATTTCTTCTATCATATATCATCTATAGGTTATCATTGATATTATGGGTAAAATGCACCACTTTACACAAAGTGGTTTAGACGCTACGCCCACTTGCAAAATTCTTTAGCTTTTACACGAAATTAGGTGCCGTCGCAAAGGCGAATGGGTCATAATTATGAATTAAAAGTATTATTATTACTATATTTTCCCTATAATATATGATCTATAGGTTATCATTGATATTATGGGAAAAATACACCACTTAACACAAAGTGGTTTAGAAGCAACGCCCACTTGCAAAATCTGGTCTAGCTTTTACACGACTACTTAGTAGGCACATTACATACATACATATAATCACGCCTATATCCCTAATGGGGTAGGCAGAGCGTAAACGACCTAAACAAAGGTCGTTCCACCACGTCTGACAAGTTTTGAGGGTAATTCAAGATAGATCTGTATATTGCTATAGTGACAGGTTGTCAGCCCATCGCCTAAATTACAATACTGAAACCCTCAAATCCCTTAGCTGATTTTTACAGCATGCCCGGGAGGAGATGCAGCTGGCACATTCTATGTTTTTCTATCACTCCCAGACCAGCATGGAAGTAGGAGTTTTTTTTCATTAGTAGGCACATTATGTATGATTAATGACATAATGAGAAACACCACCCTCCCAACTAGAATTAGGCGCCAAATATCATCAAACAAATATTTTTTATTTTATTTTATTTTTTAATATGAGCCACTATAAGTCCATTTCAGGACATGGGCCTCCTCTTGTTGGAGGATAATTGCCTTTCTCGCCACGCTTGGCAGATCCAGATCCATTTCATAAATTTAATTGTCGGCTTTTACGGCATCCGCGGGAAGAGATGGAGAGACTAATCTGGTATTTGACGCAAAATTATTTGCTGTAGCCCGATCCACCGTCAACTCTTCTGTCACCACTGGTCTGTCTAATGGTCAGAGTCTGAACCTTTTGCCCCTGATCAAGAAATCGTAAAGTTTGCTTGAAATTGGTTTCATTGCTCTCACGTAAAGTTGTGATTTATCATTATCATGTAAGGCTGGCCCTTGAGTACTTAGTTAAGACAATACAGGCTGAATCACCTAACGCCTGCCAAAAAAGATAAATCTGTGCTTCGGAGGGCACGGTAATCCGTCGGTTTGGTCTCGTTTGCTAACACGAAATTATGTAAATGTAATAAAATTAAATTACTGCTCTTTAAATATAATTTATTACATCGAGATTCATCGGATTTTATAGATTTTCTATTTTATTACGAAACTGAACAACTTTAAAACATATTTGGCTACAAATGATGTCAGGGGTTTTAAGTTTTGGGGTAATGACCAATTTTTTGCATATTTGGACCTATGTATGTTCTCTGGGGAAAGTTGTTCAGTTTCATGAGTAGCTACGTTGAGTTGATTCTAATCACATCCTCAAATTTGGTCAGCCAATCATTGTTTGAGTGAATTATTTATGTTAATCACACTAACCAGTGGTAAATTATGTATTAGTGTCCAACTAAATCAACGTTATGGATTTAATGATAATAAAATAAAACTGAAAATATTTTGATCATTTATTGCAAGAAAAATATAATTTTCACTCGCACGCACTACAATTAAGCTGTTAGTACACGTACGTACACTTAACTATCACAATTATTCTCTCCGAGGCCGTGCTCAATGTACAAATCTGCTCTAAATATAATAGTTACAGATATTTGGTTCCACTTAGATTTTTGGGCCGATTTGGGGACGTCGATAAAAAGGATCATGCAAGGGTCGGAGTACTAGTTTGCTTTGATCAGCAGAGACTCCTGCTTCCTAAAATGGGCCGGGAGTCTGTGCCCTAAAATAAACTACCGCTGATTATTATGCGGTGGGATGAGTTTCATGGAAATGTTCGCACATCGAAATTGTCTGTATGTTAGATTGCTCTTTTTCTTAGTTCTTCTTAGTCTTTTACTCTTGACAGAGTGGTCGTGGCCGGGAATTGGCAGGATTCTGTGTAGCCTGTCTCACGATGCATTGGCATCTAGTCCTATTACTGGCTTCGTGCGAACATTCGGTAATGGTATTCTTGATCACAGATTTTATCTGATCCGTCCATCAAGTTGGTGAGCGGCTGCCAGGCATTTTCCCCTCCACTTTTCCCTGCACCACCAGCAGTTCTATGGGGAGTTCTCGTTGCGCGTTATGTGACTGAAGAATTTTGGGATTCGTTGGTAAACTGTGTAAAGTCTACTGTGTAGAAGATAGTTGATTTTTAGATGTTTATTTCTAAATAATATACAGAAAATCTAATTTGTTAACTTGACTGACTGACTGACACTTAAGCTGACACTATAGACTAGCATAAAATGACAGGAGGTTCCGGAGGTCACATGGTTCTAAAGGTTTTAAAATAAGGGTTTATGTGCAAATAAATTTGCAATCAATCATTATCAATCTGTCTTGGAGCTTTTGGGTAAAAAATCAAAATACATATAGTTCGAGCCCCGGAGCTTCCAGTACTATGGAGTAGAGTGCGTGAGATATATGTTAAACCATTTCTACAAAAAAATGTTCAGAGTGCTTATGCTTAGGCAGAAAACATAGTAAAAGTTCCAATATGTAGGAGGCTGGAAGGTCTTCCAGGTCAAGCGGGGGGCCCAAATAGGTCCCACTTTTAAGTTTTTCGCTTACATATCAAAAATGGTGCGTTTTATGAAAAAACTTGCAAAGGCCTAAAAAATGCATAATATAAAATTTTGTACAAAAACGTGGTACAAACTTTTCTTCTCGGATCAATACTTAAAAAGATATGGCGAAAGAATAATGAACTATAATCTAAAATCTTACTGAATGATTAACGAACTCATCAACGCAGATCCTAAAGCTAGAATCATGAAATGAATATGCCAAGTTAGGCGAAAACGACACCCACCGACTGACACATATAGGGATTATCAAAATAGAACTGGTACTTCCCGTTAACCTATAAAGCTGAAAATTAGCAAGTGAATCAGGTTTTGTAAGCAGATAAAGGAAACATTATCAAAACTTGAATAATCGAAGGTTCGGAGTACCTGGTGAGGTGAGTTAGCCTAAGAGCCCAGCTAAACAATAAAAGACACGAAAAATTAGTCATGTAACTAGCACTGTGCCAAATATTTTGCTTTTAACATAAAGTGCAGTTTTATGTTAAAAACTATTCAGCGCGAGAATCGCACGGCATGCCGGCGGCATGCCGGCGGCTTGCCGGCGGGCAGGCTGGCGGCGATAATGCTGGCGGCATGACCGGCGACAATATGCTGGCGGCACAGTGTGTTAGAGTGAAGGCCTTACGATGCAACGTTTTCTAGTTAGATACCTACCAGGAATTAAAGATTTTTGTCTTCGCTGGTAACTCGGGAAAAGCGCGTAAAGCTTGTTTTTCTTTCCATGCTGGACCGAGAGTAAAGTTTGCATACAAAAAACATAGAATGCGCCAGCTGCATCGCCTCCCGGGCAGGCTATAAAAGCATGCAAGGGCTGAAGTATAATATTGTAATTTAGGCGATGGGCTGAGAATATAGAAGACGGACAAGGAGAGCCGACCCAAGATAATGGGAATAAAGAAGCTGACAACATGTCATTGTAATATACAGATTTATCTTAAACAAACCTCAAACAAACGTAGAGAAACGAGAAACGACCTTTGTTTGGGTCGTTAACACTCTGTCTTCCCCATTAGAGATACAGACGTGATAGTATGTATGTATTATCTTACCTATTCACTTACTACTTTTCAAGGCTTATGATCGAAAACTTGGCATTTTTTTACGTCGAATTATTTTCAGAGTAAACATCAATCAATCAATCTCATTAAACCTTAGCATTAAACATTATCAATCGGAAGTAGGTTTATTTATAAGTCTATAGTAGTCTATGATCGCTTATCTTGCTTCACTTTCACACTGTATTTGACGGGACCTGTCGAGCTTATGTCGAACGGCGTTCGACTCGACGGGGCGAGGCGAGCGTTTTCGAGTGGAATAGACGCCCTGGGTTTATGAGATTGTTTAAAATTTGCTTAAACATTTAACAGCTGGGTTTAGACTTCAGTGAACCTCCGATACCAAGGATCATCATGTATGTATCATTTTTTTTTCTCGTGTTTTAATAATATTGAGACTAAACCTTAAACTTTTATTTTATTGAAGTCTAAAGACTGATTCTGAAATTTTCTTAAAAACACGGAAAATATTAACAAAAAATTAAAACCGCCAATTTTTTTTCTTGGGTGAGGAGTTAGCTATATACCCCTTCTAGCGATATACCTTTTTGGCAAGTGTTAAAAGTAAACAACAGATATTAGAGAATGACCCATTATTCAACGGAAAAAAAATGTGCTGTCAGTTCAGTAGTTAAACGTAGGTAGGTAAGTAGATAACGGTCGTTGGAGCGACTCAAAATTTAATGATCGGTTATTTGACATGGACAAAACATTTTCATTGAACAAACACACAGTGATATTCTTTTGCTTGATTAGCGATTCACAATCGAGGTGTAACACGTATTAAATTAAACTGCAATCATCTGGAGGAAACGGAGCTTGAATCGTTGAATCGAATCTGAATTAAATTATCATCCGAAATAAGGTTGCGGAAGCGGCGGCGGGGTGGTGGGGTGGCGGGGCGGCAGGGTGACAGGGGAACAAGAAAAAAAAACGGTCAAGTGCAAGTCGAACTCGCTGACCGAGGCTTCCGTACCAACTTCGGGGTATTTAAAGCGAATATAGAACCCCCGTTGTCTTCTACTTGATATAGGGAGAGGACTACGAAAATAAGATTGTAATGAAAAAATCCTTTTTTTTCGTGATGTGTGAACTAATTTACAGTTTTCGGATTTTTTCCAATGATAAATGCTTAGTAAAAAAAACTTTTATTTTTCGGTTCTCTTGCAATTAATCAAACAAACGTTCGTATCATTTGATTGCGAAGACTTAGAAGTATGATTCTTTTACAGCTTCAAGGGACCTTAGACTTGAGTATTCAGTATAAATTTCAACTTGATACATTCACGAATTCCTGAGAAAAAGGGTCTTGACAGATGAACGGACAGACGGACAGACAGACAGACAGACCGACAGACGAACAACGGAGTGATCCTATAGGGTTCTTTTTTTCCTTTTGTGGTGCGGAACCCTAAAAACTGCCTCTACCGCTACTGATTGAATAAAGAAACAATCTATACTTATAATAACGAGTAACATAAAAGGTATATAAGTGCTTTGAAGTATGTGAATCTATTCCTGAAAATGATAAACTTTTTTCAAAGAACAGGTTGAAATACGAAAAATAATACCTTGCACAGAAAATGCATCAGCTGATAGCGCATTTTGTATGGGAGGAAATTACCGTTTATGTTGCACGGTACATACTAGGGTAGTAAAGAGATACGTCTGTTTCTTGTTAGGAATTTTTCTTCGAACCTGGACAGATTCATTCACTAATAAGTAGCAAAATTTCTTTTTACTTTAAACCCACAAACTCATTACAAATACCCGTGAGCAGAAAACTAAATTACCATAATTGCAGGTATTTGCGTGGCAGCCACTGATTTAATGTACAAGATAGCTGCTATAGCATCCACAACATATTTGATAATGGAAACGTCTATGAAACAAACATTAAAATGTGTTTAGTTTTGCGGCCATGTTCCGATACAAAATCCAATTAACCGAAATTAAATACATTTTAACAAAACCGGTATTTCGCATTCCATGTAACTAAAATAAAATAATTTAACTATCGTGTTCTGCATTGATTGAGCACTAGCATGACATGCGGTTTTACATATTCACAGGAAAACATTGTAGCGAGCTGTAGAGGAAAACTACAAACGTATGCGATTTTATAAACAAATGTAATTTATTTAATAATTTGACCTACAGTAGGAATATCGGGAAGGACCGTAGCGGTACAAGTTAGTAGTGGCCGCCAGCCAGCAAGTTTTAGTGATTTTTCTTATTTCCTTTCATAAAAGAAAAACATAATTAGATTAACATAAGTTTTCTTTGAAGGCACTGATTCAATGTGGATGCCGAGGAAATCCACTATTAACTACCTCGGAGGGTCCAGTAAAACTACGTAAATAACGTTGTAGCATCCCGTAGGAAATTACCAAACCAATTATCATATAAAAATAAAGCTTTTAATAAAGAATAATGTAAAGAAGTATAAAAATTGGATTACTGAGTTAGGCTCGTATTTATTAAGCGATCTCAAGATTATATGTATGTATGTATGTATGTATCTCAAGATTGAGAGCAATATTAAGTTTGGATTTGACAGGCCGTTTTGTACTGAAATGATATTTCTGATACAAACTCAAATTCGCTGTCACTCTTGAGAGCTGATTATAAATACGACCCTTAGGTACGTTAGACGATAACAAATGAGCCTGGAACCCGAAATCTCCGTTACTTGATAACGGTAATACCCCTCTGGTATCCTTTTACAAAAGCGATTCTTTGTAACAGAGATTTGCAGTAGCGTTTCCGGCCCGCGAGCCGCGAGCAGTAGGTAACCATGTTACCTAGGGTTGCCAACGTCGTAATTTCGGTCGTTCAACGGTCGTATGTTCAGTGGCATAGCGTGCCTTAGCGGGCACCCGTATCAAAATTGTTTGGGCCATAGGCCCATCCTAAATGTAGGGTTACGATTTTTTACAAAGAAACAAAAATGCTCACATTGAAATAAATTAATTATATTGATTTTACGTTATTCTGGGTTACTTTTGAGCGCCCGCCTATGGCCCAGCAGTAGTGGCGGTGGCAAAAAGTGACGAAACTCGATAAAATTCTGATGAAAACGTGAAAATATACGAGATATAACCCTCATATCGCGAGCGCAGTGAGCGCAAGATGTCACATAGGTACTGATCAAGGTTAGGTAGGTTAGGTTACCCTATATCACGAGCGCAGTGAGCATGATATTGCTCGTTACCTATTAACTCATATCGCGAGCGAAGCGAGCGCGAATTTCCAAGTGTGGCACACGACAACAACGTCGACGGCGGTGAGACGAACTGGCAGCGGAGCGGCGCGCACGCGGTATTTTGCCCGCAAAGCGAGTGAATAGCGACGGATGCATTCAAATTTTAGAAAAACCGGAGAAATTATTGCACTCCGGGAGGTCGGGAGGTTAACCATTATTACCGGAGTCTCCCGGGCAATCCGGTAGGGTTGGGAACCCTAGTTACCGCGCGGCCGATCGCTCGACGGGCCCATGCACTGATTCTCCGCACGTAAATAATTTACATCCCCCTCCCCCTCTACTCCCTTCCCCGCCCTTCCCTCCTGATGAGCCTCCAATAAATCGCTAAAAAATCATCTCCACTCTCTCAATTTCTTATCTTATCTCCCGGGACACACTTAGTCTATAAGCAATTCCGCAACGGTTATATCTTTTGTAAAGTTCCACGCTGCTCGGAAGTTTCCCTACTTTCATGGACTTTGTTAAGTATCAGTCATAGAGTATCGTTACGGTGCTCTTGAAATTTTGGGCACAGGAAATGGAAACATTTGTAATAACTATCTTAGGTAAGATTGAGTATGCAGTGGTAGGGGGGAGGCACATGTGAGACATATGCCATATTTGCACAGAGTATTAAGACGCCATACGTCTTCATTTGCATGAGGCCCCATAGCTCGTGTACCGTCGCCGAATATTGCGGTGTTTCCCCCCCTCCCCTCCCCGCACCCCGCAGGCGTATGCAGGAGGCTATCTGAACAAAAAGGCGAACTTAAACATGTGATCAATAGATAGTCCTTCCACCCGATTTTCGGTGACGAACCATCTGTGCGGGACTTAGTTTTTAGTGCCCTAGTGTTTGCGCAACATACCTATAAGTGCACTCTCTATTCCTTTAATCTCTGATTCTGGTGGGACAGACTGACTGATACGACCAGAGAAAAATTAGGCACTGGACCGACTATTTACTTGCCGATGCGACAGCATGGACCATCTTACTTTTCGGCCAATAAGGTGATCAGCCTACAATGTCCTAACCAAACTAGAAACAATAACACAAAGTCGTTCGTCTCTCAGAGGGGAATCGACCCTGGGACCTACGGCTCAGACCGCTAGCCAGAGGCGGTAGTGATCAATAAGCAAGTTTAATACCCTGACTCCGTCGAGCTGGTCTCCTAGTTTGCGACCGACAACCAGTCCCTGTTTGTGACCGGAATTCCGCTCCCAGATTAATGAGCGGCTAACTAGCACAACTTTATAAGCATTGTTATTCCGAGCGGCCGATGCACTCGCCGGCAAAAATGAATACAATAACTGCATGAGCACTGGAACTTGTGACAACTCTAACTGCTCGGAGCGGCCTTTCATGCATAGTTCGGGAGTCGGGAGCACAAAGGTTCCGGTACATGGTTCAAATGTGGAATTAGATGAAACTTCCTCGGACTATGATTGAATTAACAGCAGCAGTGATTTAGCGAAGCTGGGGCGTGAATACGTGATTCATGTTTAACAGCGCAGGTCGCGTGGCATGTCAAAGAGTTTCCAGTCGATGGATACCATATACAGGGTGCAAAAGTCTACCGTTACCAAACAACTATTCCGAAGCACAAAAATTTAAGCTCGATCTCTGCATTTTACCATTTCCATACAAAAATATTTATAAATGTTTTGTATGAAGGAGTTAAAACTTTTTTACACATTTTTTTTTTGCTATTTGAGAAACTTTGGTACCTACCTACCTATAATTTGTGGAACATGTGGTTTAAAGTAACGCAGTATTTTTATACACCCTGTACATGTACACAGTCAAAGCTTTGCGCTTTGTGTCCACGGTCCGCTAGCCGTGCGCCGCGAGTGCTGAAAACCCGCCCGCCCCATTGACCATTTATTACAGTCGCGAGTGATTCCCGATATCAGCACGAGCGACGCGAGCGCCGGCAGCCGAGCAGAACGACGCCGAATAGTGGATAAAACAAATCCGTCTTCGTACCATCTAGCTCTTATTTCCACCCAGCTATTTCCCACTTACACGCGCCGCAAGCCACGAGAGAAAGGAGAGCCTTTTTACAGTCGATGCGTCGCCCAAATTATAATGTTGTTTTTATCCCAGCATTTGTTTTGCTTTATTCCGAGGCCGCTGCCACGTCACAAAATACGTACAACGACTCGATTTTTTTATATCGAAGATATGCTAGCATTGTAGTGAATACAGGATTTATAAAGACGAATAGAAAATATTCTTTTATGTAAGACTGAGGCAGACACCTGATGGTAAGTATTGGCCGCGCATAGACAGTTGCAACCCTGCAACACCCTGAGGGTCACAAATGCGCTGCCGGCTTTTCAGGTAGGAAAAGGCTCGTTTTAAAAAGCCATTTTGTATCAATCAGGAAATATCTAGAAAATGTTTATGAAAAATGTTGTGACTAAACGTCAACCGATAGGCAATTAGATTCGTGGTGTCTTATTTCCCCGCCGCCGCAGACCATTACCCGCTTGGGCTACGGTGCGTCATTCGAGCCGGCTTGCCCCACACCGCCACGCCAACTATTCGTAACTACCCGCAGGCCGCATTCTTTGTCTATGTGCATTACGGGCCGTCTCCGGGCTCCGGGCCACACGCGCGCGTTCGCTCCATTTCCCGCACAGACCTTCAGCAGAGATTCCCGAGTTAATGCGCCAGGAAGCACAAGCGATCGTTACCTACACAACGAGAGAGCAATTATGTATCCTTTTTGTTCAGAGTTCATTTACTCGTCCTTAGCGAGGATCTAGTTTATAATTCACAGACAATACCGAGTGCTGACGTATCGATAAAAAGCTGACATAAAGCAGAAATAAACAACGACCGCTAACGATGAAGCAGAAATAAAAAAGAGATTGTGGAGGGAAGGGAACGAGTCAATCCGGAGAACAAATGATCATTGAGAGCGATAGGTGCATGTGTCTCCGCGCGGCTCATTAACTCGACACGGAGAAAGTTTATTTTCCAGCCTCCCCCCGCACCCCACACCCACCCACACCCCCCGGACGGGTGCACGCCCTCTAGGGAAACTTAAAAAATTGCCGAGGTGTGTTTTTGGTCGGAATTTTGATTTGTAACGTAATGAAATCCCTATGGAATCAAATTATATAAAAAAGCGATTTCTTTAAAAACGTAAGTAATTGTCGGCAATCGTATTGTTCCAATTCCCCAGACAGACGCTTTCGTATCGAAGTTCAACGGATTCCTATATAACTGTCGCAGTGATCTAGTTGAATAAAAGATTTGATTGAAGACTAGCTCGTTAATTGAATGACGGCATTTAATTAAATCACTAAAGGACAACTCGTCATGTCGTTGATGTAACGTTCAACGTCTTGACTGAACGTCATTTAGCGAAGTCGTTGAATGGGATATAGCCGACTTCTAAAGCGCGGCTCGAAGCGGGGGGACGGGGGGGGCGCAGCCCCCTCAAAAGTGGGGGTTCGGTTCGGGGCCACCCCGCAAAAAAACAAAAAACCTCATCATCCAGAAAGTTTTCTAGGTCAGTAGGTTGTTGTTAGGTTGCTAGTGTCAACAACACGGAGGGAGCGAGCGAGCGCAGCGAGCGTGCTGCGGCAGCAGCCGGCGACCGTTCCAAAATACGCAAAAAAACCACGAATTTTATAAAACGGGAGCGATTTTGGATAGGTAGGTTAGAATCACCTGACTGATTTTACGTCCGCCCTGTTCAAAGGGCTATTTGTTTCAATCAACTAACTAGTTGGACGTTGAGTGCCGCTTGTTCAAATAACGATCGGCCTAGTGATTCAATTGAATGCAGCCATTCAATGAACGAGCTAGTCATTCAATCAAATAGCAGATTTAACCAGATCACTGCGACATAACCAAGCAAGTTTCGGTTGGGAAATCACAAATTGTCCAACTATTTAGTTTAGCCCATCTATCTTATCTGCTCTGTTTGCGGATGGCATGTTTAAACGACATTTTATTCTAGGAGGAAGCGAGGAGAGCTATGATCCCCATCAGGCCGCCGCCAGTCCCGCCGCCAGCGAGCCCGGGCCTGGAGCAACTCAGTCGTGTCGTGAACCGCTTAGTCGTACTTATATTCATTCGGGCTATTTGACACGTCGCTCCACCTTCGTCGCGGCGGCACCCGCCCGCAAGCCACCGCCACCAGGATTCGGAGACACACGGTTACAACACTGTTCTCAGTTAAATATTTTTCAAAAGGAAATATAATCTGACCGGTTTTATTTCGGCTTGTTGCTCGTTTACATGACCGAATTTGTTTGCATAGGATTTATCAGTGTAGGTAGGCGGACCCGGCAGACTTCTATCGTCTCCGTCCCTGCCTTTCCTCCAGTCCGTCACTTCCCTCCCGGCCCTCGCTTTCCTCTCCCTCCCGGCCCTCACTTCCCACTCCCTCCCAGCCATCACTTCCCTCTCCCTCCCAGCCCTCACTTCTCTCTCTTCCTCCCGGCCTACACTTCCCTCTCCCTCCCGGCCCTCACTTCTCTCTCTTCCTCCCGGCCCTCACTTCCCTCTCCCTCCCCCACCCTCGCTTCCCTTCTCCCTCCTGGACCTCACTTCACTCTCCTCCCAGCCCTCACTTCTCTCTCTTCCTCCCGGCCTACACTTCCCTCTCCCTCCCGTGCCCTCACTTCTCTTTTTCCCTCCCAGCCCTCACTTCTCTCTCCCTCCAGGACCTCACTTCCCTCTCCCTCCCGGCCTTTTTTTTATAACTTTTTTTGCACTATATTGAGTGGGGTATCATTTAGACAGGTCTTTTAAAATGAAATGGAGGTTTATTTGGAACAAAGTCTATAAAAAATCTGTCTCGAGTTGTTTGCATTCAAAGTTGCAGTATTTGTCACATATTCTTCCAGTCATATCTTCAAAACTATAAATGCAAAAGGTAAGGTAAAAATATAGAATATATATAGTCTAGTAATATATAGTCCGGCTCGTTCTTGACCAATTTTTAATCTTGTAAGTAAAGAAACACTTTAAAAAACCGATCACATTTTATTCCGGGTTTTACTCCGAACAAAAGTGACCCAGAATAAAAAAATACTAGCATTGCAGTTTTTATAATAAAACATGGAGAAAACTACAAGCGTAGCAAGAACACTCTTATTTTCAGAAAACGCAGGCAAAGAAAATATTGTAGCAAAGGAACTAGCACAAACGGGAACTTTGTATGTAAATAAAATTATAATTTTAAGTGAACAGCTTATTGATAATTGAAACTTAGAACAACTGTTATTAGTTTTACTGTGATATAGACGTATGTTTTGTTATGTTAGGTAGTATTATGTTTATGTAGCTAGCCAGTTCGCAAGCCAGGCAGCTGTGTGTCGTCTACATACGAGTATGTGGGAGAGTGCGAAAACATGAGAGTTTGAAGCGATCGAGTGTAAGCAATATTCATATAAGTCGCGGGCGCCGACGCGATTCGTCGCCAAGTGGGCCGCGACCGACGCGACGCTATGAATACGTAGCATCCTCGACATCAGCACTTCCTTTCCAGCCTACGTACATACCTACTTAAATACGTAAACTCACGCCTTTATCATTTACGGGGAAGGCAGAGCGTAAAACGCCTCGTAACAGGCGCCTTCGCCACTTTGACAAAAATTAAGGGCAATTTAAGATTATAATGTGTATCGCTATAGTGACAGGTTGTCAGCCCAAAGCCTAAATTACAATACACTGAACACCTAGGGATAAAGGCGTGATTTTATGTATGTATGTATTTATGTAAACCTCGAATTAATTCTACTGACTTCTACAGCCTAACATGGAAAAGCACCAGAAGAAAATTATGAAGCTTCTAAAGCTTTCCTTTGAGCTTTTGTGAAATATTGAATGAGAATAGTTCCGAGTAGTAAGAAGTTTGTGAAAATAACAATAGGAGGAAAGAACCAGTATTTATTGAGAAAGCTGTCGCGGCTAATAATCCATAACGTAACCTCCCACAAGGAAAGGAGTTTCGGATTTCCCCTCCCTAAAGGGGTAAAAAGAGATTGAGATTGAGGTTTGTAGGAAAGTCCGTCAATTTTGAAGGTTATAGGATCTTAAAATTTTGTATTTAGGCGAATTATTAAAAAATAATGAATACGTGTTTCAGTGTTTTTGTATTTTTCACCCCTAAGGGGATCAAAGTTTCTATTGAAATTTCGTCAATTTTGAATGTATGATTTTCCAGTTTTGTATTCAGTCTAATGATTTAAATTTAATGGGAAAGTGTTTAAGCGTTTGTGTATTGTCCACCCCTAAGGGGGTATTTGTATGGGAATTCCGTTAATTTTGAAATTAGGGTCTATTAATTTTGTACCTATTTAGGCTAATGATTAAAAAACACGTGTTTCAGCGTTTTTAGTTAATTGATCCCCAAAGGGATGAGAAGGGGTATCAAAGTTTGTATGAAAATATGTTAATTTATGATCTTCCAATTTTGGATTTATGCTGCAATGGACACGTGCTTCAGCGCTTTTGAAAATATAAGTTAGACTTTCCTTCACATGTTTGTTTATTTCTTTGTTTCTCAATTTGTTATAATTAAACTCGAAAATTACTGGACCCATTTTTAAAATTCTTTCTCTATTAGAAAGCTACGCTCACTATGCGTGCATAGCATATTTATAGGCTTTTTACTACGGAAAAATATCACACTCACACAGAAATAAAATATTTCTTTTAGATGTGGTCATAATAACAGCTACATTGCAATAACCTGATCAAGTACAAAGGCAACTTTTTACCGCGGGAACTCAATCCCAAGTGAAAACTCTTTTAACTTCGGGTGAAACCGCGGGGCGGAAAGCTTATACATATTTGTTATCTAACCATATTACAGCAGTGCATGTTACAACAGTACATGTTACAACGCTACTGGATCCTAACCAGAGTTAAAATCGGATTGATAGTGAAATAATTGCCCGCATTACTCAGTCGGGCATAATTGCATGTTTACTGAGTGCAGACGATGCACTGGATGCGCGGGCGGCGGCGCGGCGCATGCAATCAGCTCGCGACTAATCGCCGATACTATCAAGCACATTATTTTGCACCGCGTTACCGCTAAATGGTACGTCCATGCAATATGTGATACATTGGCTAATATTTCTCTATTTGCTTTTGATAAATATTTTCTGGATGCTTGCCGATAGTAATGAATATACTATGCAGACAAGAAGTTTTGTGATACATGTTTTGCGCTTAGGCTAAGCTCGTTAACTTCGCAAGTGTCCCGCCGTCGTCTGGAGTCGACAAAAACCTTGCTTGATGTCTCCGGGACTTGGCAAGCAAGCGCCGGGAACGCCCCGTCACCGAATGCCAGCCTCTTCAATACTCGAACGTACTATTTGCCGCTCCGTTTTTTCCCGATTTGTGTAGTCGACAATTTGTTTCGGCTTGTCGACGTCACCGCGCCGGATCGGCCGCGTCGTTTGTTAAAATGTTTCCGTTTTTTCTCCCGCCCGCCTCCATCGGCCCGCTCCCTCGCGCCCCTGCAGGGGTGACAGTTAATGTGGCCCTCATTATCAACAGTTTGTTACTCGCTTTTTGTTTGTTATCGCACGCGTTTAGGTCCATTATCCGGAACCCAGGATTTGGGGTTTTACATGTGACGACAACTTTCCAACTATTTAACAGTTAAACCTCAATTAACACTACATAATGGGAAGTAACACATCGGGAGCGGACGATAGCGGTGGTGGCTGACCTCACAATTCATTTAGCTATAAATGCATTTAAGTCTTTATGCTAAAAGTGTTCGCCCCTAGTAGTTTGAACAAGCAAGCGATAGGACAGCTAGCAAAGTTGTTAGTTGAGATTGAAAGAGCTACGGCACGGAACGGTGTGGTCTTGGGTTTGTATCCCATTCGTGTTATTTTTTTCATTTCCTATTATTATTATTTTAAAAACATTAAATTGCTCTACGAGTGCCAAATTACACAATATAAGAAGAACCTTTATTTTTTACCGTGTGGCTATAACAAGAATATAAGGCGCTCAGGCGTACCCTTCTAAGTTCCTTTGTGAGCAGTATAATACGACGAAAATTACGAAAAAGAAAATAACGGGATTAAAAGAACATTTTGGTAAAAATTAAGCTCGCATTCGTTTTCATGGTCCAAATATCTTAAGAAGTAGTTGGATAGACAAGGGTCTAGAGACATCAATCAGTCGCCCACTCCCCGGCACCCCAGCCCCCCCTCCCCCCTCCCTCCTCCCCCGCACCGGTGCCGACACGACCGTGATTTGTCAAATTGTGTGTTTGTTTAATGGTGAGTCGTACTCGCAGATTGATAGTGAACGAGCGGGCAGACCGGCGTGCAAACCGGCGGGCAGACCGGCGGGATAGCTCGTACGACCGGACGACAGGGTAGATCGCATCTAACATTATTCGGCTGCGGCTAATACGCTGCGGTTTGCCTGAGACATCGCGACATTTACGACAAAGGTATAGTTAACACGCGCCGTAAACTTTCCACGACACAATGAAACTGAATAATGCATTGCGATCAAGTTTTTTATTTCGAATTATCAGCTCCGTAGTTCCACCGAGTGCTAGCACTGTGGTTTTCTTCTTATATGGGCGGTTTACATTAGGACAGCTCATAGTTCCTACTAAGTATTGTATTCAAGTTGGTAAGTTAGTATGTTGGCTTTTAACTTACCAACTGTACTTATGCACTATACTTACAGCTTGAACAATCTACTTATAGGTACCGCCTATTATATCAAGTGGATTTCCGAGTCGACGAAGCCTGGTGTCAGGATTTATATATGGGTTGTTAATATACTTAAGGCATAGTTACAAAGTCAACATTCTGGGAAATTCAACATTTTGAGATTTCAACTTTATGATTATTCAACCCCATGGTCCTGAAGTGTTTGTGTGACGACCACCATGAATCACAGTCACACAGATCGAAGGCTTAACCTGCCCTCCTTGTTCTTGGCCTACAAATGTTTCACTCTGCATTGTCCTAACCAGACTGGGGAAAATCTCACAAATAGACAATAGTACATTACTTTAGAAGCCAAAAATAAAGCAATGTATGGTCGAGTAAATTTGGAAGGCCGAGACGCAGTCGAGTCTTAGCTAAGGCTCAAAGTACTAGGCCACGGAGGCAGCAGTAGTAACAAATTGTTCAAGGTATAGTTTCCAGATGAGGCCCTATTAGCGCGGGCACACGTTGCGGTCGCGCGGGCCGTATCCGTATCCGGTGACCGACCGCACTCGACGGCGCGCGGGGGACCGCAAGCGACCGATACGCGAAACACTTACTTACTGGCCTGGATAGCTCGATCGAATATATTTGCAGAGCGTCGGCTTCAACACATAAGGGCCTAACTGTCATTTTTTACCAAAACCACTTAAATATACAGTTCTTTTAAGAATTTCGAGATCTATATTTATTACGAATCTGAAAATCCGTATCATGCTTGGTTTTGGATTTGGGGAGGGGCGTAAGTAGCATCGATGGTAATTTTGTGTTATCACATAAGGGCGTAAGTGAACATAAGTTTGTACGTTAAACAAAAACGAAGAATATTTTCGATAAATCTTGTATTCTTCTTCTTGTCGTGTTGTTTTCGAGTCGATCGACCCGGTGAACACTGGTGTCAGGGTTTTTAAACCGCCTAAAAGCACAGCTAATAGGCCTCTGACATAGTTTGTGTAACAACCACTGTCAAAGATAACGTCTAGGACCAAAGGCTTAACGTACCATCCGAAGCACGAATTTTTTTTCTTTATATTCAGGTGTTCCAACCTGCATTGTCCTAACTAAACTAAGGGAAAATCGCACAAAGTGATAAATTGAATTCAAATAATCAGTTCTGTGTTCGGACATGGGAATAGAACCCAGGGCCTCCGGATCGCGGCAGCCCATGGCTCAGACCACTAAACCACGGAAGCAGTTCTTATTTATTAAAATATTACCTATAATTTAAATAAGTATATAAATGTAATTAAAATAAATAAAGGTATTACCTTGTAATAAAAATATACCGGGTGTAAGGGACAGCGTCCCGCAAACTTATAGGGGTTGCTCAGTCAACGATACTGAACACATATCACCAGGATTTTTTTTCAGGAAATGAAAAAAAAAATTTGCCTTTCCATACAAATTGTTTGATCAATGTGGTCATTTTGTATGAAAAAGCAAATTTTTTTTTCATTTCCTGAAAAAAAAAACTGGTGGCAGTTGTTCAGTTTCGTTGACTGAGCAACCCCTATAAGTTTGCGGGACTCTGTCCCTTACACCCCGTAGATAACTTGAATGAAAAATAAATAAAATATCTAATCAAATTTCTGAACGCACCATCTTATACTTTTTATTTTTCTGGCGCCACCTGCGAATTCGAATTTCGAACACCAATTTGGGACCGATTTTGCCAATTTATCACTTTGTGATATTTTTCTCAGTTTGGTTAGGACAATGCAGGCTGGATCACCTGATTCCGTGCTTCCGAGGGCAAAAGCCGTCGGTCCCGGTTGCTGTCCTTTATAGTGGCTGTTACACGAACCGTGTCAGAGGCCTATTCGCTGTGCTATTAGGCGGTTTAAAAACTCTGACATAGGGTTCATCGAGTCGATCGAATCGAGAGCCCACACGACAAGTGAAGAAGAAAAAATTTAAAAACATTCAGCCCTAACTAAAACAAATATACATAGACGTAACACTATTCGTTACGAAAACTCTTCTAACAAACTTCGAAAACTGTGTAACACATAAGGGCATAACTTGCAAATCAGGGTTCAAAAAATACATAAATGAATATTCCATACAAAATAAAAGTATGACCGTAAAATTAATAGCGTCGAAATAAACTAGATAGACTACTGTAACTATGAGTAAAATAAGATTAGTGCATATTTAAAACAACATAAAGTTCTTACACTTCAAACTTATTTTTCATCTAAAAACGCGTCTACTGAACAATTTACGTGTTGTCAGTTAGGCCCTTATGTGTTGAAGCCGACGAGGTATGCAATTTATTAACTAACTAGCTGTGCCCGCGACTTTGTACGCCTTGTGGTTATGAATAAAAATAACGTTCATCATCATCATCATTCGCTTGTCCTTATCCCATCTTTTTGGAGTCGGCGCAGTTCGTTTTCTTCTTCCCTGTATACATCCCTGTTAGCCGTAAGTTTAACACTTATCATCTTCACGCAGTCCATCTGCCTTTTCTTTCTCCCAACATAAATCCGTCCACATTCAAATTCATTACCCTCTTGCCTACATGATTTTCATCCCCACGCATAACATGCCCATATTGCCCATACCATGCAATGCGATTCCCTCTTATTTTGTTTTCTATATGGGTGCAACTTTCAGGCTTCCTCTTATGTACTCATTCCTTATCTTATCCATTCTTGTTACTCTACACATTCATCTTAACATTCGCATTTCCGCAACATGGAGTTTTCTTTCAACCATCGTTTTTATAGCCCAACATTCAGATTCAATTCATGACGACAGGTATTTTTGTTGTATTTTTTTAATCCTATTTATTTGATATAACAAACAATAATTGTCTTAAGCGCGGCGGAGTGCAGATCAGCTGTGTAGGTAAGCTGTAACTTCCCCCCGCCTGACGCGTGTCGATGCCCATTCTAAGCTGAACCCTGTTTAATATTATTGGTAATATTAGACTTGAAGTTTTAAAATCTTTATAACTGTTATGTTTTTTATTTCTGTAATTTTAGATAATCATTCTAAAGGCAATATCTATACATTTAAAACTAAAGTTTCAACCAATTTAATTAACCATTTTATTTTACAGCAATTTTAAAAAACTAACTAAATTGATATAACTTTTTTATTTCTCAACCGATTGAAATAAAACAAACGTATTATAATAAAGGAAGTGTAAAACAACACAACAGTTAAACGCATTTAAATAGGTTGTGCCGTTTCTGAGATAAGCGTGCACAAACACACAGACAAACACAAATACTAAAAATCATTGTTTTGGGTTCTATTGCGTTGACAAATGCCCCCAATAATATTTTTTCTCATATATCTTTTATGTACAGACACGACCTCTCTAGAGATTTATTACATGTATAGAATAGATATAGATATCTTACCTAAAAATCGTGAATTTCATTGCCTTTGACAAGCTTAGTATTAATGTGGGAACTGGGAGCTGGCTGACATGCCGTTGTATGTGCCCCAAGTTTCGTTACGGGGCATTGTTAAATGCGTATTTGAGTATTTAAAAAAATTGGTCAAGTGGAGATCCAGATCATGGTCGTTTGGTAGCCCTAACGTCATGTAGGTATATGCCAAGTATCCCTCAAAAGAGGAACGTCCGTGTAGAGCGTTTCTGCCGTTGTTGTATGTAAGTGCGCCGTGCGGTACGACGTAATAGTACGCGACGACGTGTACTCATTCTCGAGTAGCATTCGAACTGATTTACAGATCCCGGCGTCACAATCGAGCAGAAATGGGACGGAAATCGACTCGCTCCGGACTTCGGAATACATGTCAAATAGCCCGTAGCCCGTGCGCATTCCGTCGTCTACTGCCCGCCGCGCTAACTTATGTGCCAATTTCGCCGGTACTAAATCACCGATGGACCTCGCCCTCCATATATATATTGGCCGTAAATTGTAATCTAATCTAAATAAACCTTTAAAATGAACTTGTAACGACGACGACGCCGCGTCTGGGATCGTCTTAATGAAGGAAGTCGTCGAGATTTGAGACGCCAGGTGCTGCATGCTGGCTGTCTCTCAAAGACCCGTGTCTCGGATTGTTTGGTGCACGAACTTTAAAATATGGCGTGTGAATCTAAACATAGAATATAATTGAGCTATCTATACGTAGGAGATAAATAAGAAAATATGAATATAGGTTCTAGAGTAGGAAATTTTAGTGCGGGAAAATACTTCATTCCCCTGCGAAAACCAATGAACTCAGGAAAAACCGCGGCCGCAAAAGCTAGTGATTGTATATAGAAACTCCAACTCGATATTTGCCGCGAATCTCAATAAGAGGCGCATTGGGTGGAGCCCGCGAGTTGCGAGTTTCAACACTTTCAGTGCCAGCGCCAGTTGGTAAGCCAGCGCGGGTCTCGAAGACGCCGCTCTGATACGGAAATCTAATTTCCAATCATTACCTCCAGCGAGAAACCCTGATCTTTCCAATACACTATCTATTTCTATGTTGTCGATTAAACAATCAAAAAAACGAATGAAATAAACGAGATTTTAATCAGAAAGTTCTCGGTTTGCTATTATAAATAACAACCCCCTAAGCCGTAGCAAGCGTAGCAAAACAGCTACGGGCTATTTATACAAGGTGAACGCTTAGGTACGATTGTTTAAACGTAGCTTGCTACGAGCCACGAGCGGCGGCACTACGTACTCCAAGCGCCAATAGAGATGATGTTGTCGGCGATAACAGCTAAATTATAACCGTGTACGAAATGTTGCATGGAAATAATGTGCCGATTAAAGTGCAATTTGCTGCACATTAGCGTAAAGCTGCAAACACGGAGCGAGACCGCAGCGCGCGGCCGGCGGCGGGCGGCAAGCGTAAGTACACCACAATGACACTGTTGTGTAGTGAAATCCCACCACTAACATTAGAAATCAATGGAAACCCGATGCACGGACTGGTGGCATTATTAAACATAATCTTTTCTATGCAAATGTCTGAAGACAACTTCAGAAGGCACGGTTTGAAAAGCTGTAAGCTCAGAAAGATGCGAAAAGCTGTTTTAGCGGTATTTACAATATCTCTGAATAAACAGTGGTGCACGCTGCCGCGGAACTTATTTTAATATTTCTGACCCGCGCAGCGCCGGCTGCAACGTATATAATATTTATATCGATTCAGCCTCGGCGTTTAGTAAATAGTGAGCTTTGCGAGTTGCATGTTAAGTTCATAATCTTACTTACGAGATCGCATTCTGCAAGTTAGTCCGCCCTTCCATTAGTTATTATGGAGAGTGCGATAATAGCGGGGCGTGTGGCGTACGACGGCTCCAGTGCCCGCAAATGGCTCGGCGACGGTATTCCTGGCGGAAATCACAATTTTCCTCATTTTCTCCATTTCCTTCAGTAGAATATGGATGTATGGGCGCATAATATCGAGCGGATCGGCCGCAGCAACACGCCGACGATATCTTAAAGCTGTAGGGCGTACCCGTACTGGATATGGACATTATGGACGCCTCGCACTCCTTCACAGTAATACGTCATGAACCAGTAATACGTCATGAACTGAGTACTTCTTCTTCTTAGCGAGTGGATTTTTGAGTCGAACAACAACCCGATAAACCCTGGTGTCAGAGTTTTCAAACCGCCTAGTACTTATAAATCGTAAGTAAATACAAGTGGATACAATACAAACGCGAGTTGAAGGTTTGATTATATTTAAAGTTTAGAAGGTTTAAGATTTTGAAGAACATGACTAAAATACACGCCTTTAAATGAAAATGATAGGTCTTGCTGTGTGTGGCACGTCTCTTGCTTTCCTCTCGGCCCCCGCAGGTGCATTTCGGCCATTGCGATCAATTAGTCGATAAGCGGCGTGTGCTCGGCCGGCACGCCAGCGGAATACAAATGCAGGTCCGCCCGCTTCAGCCGGCTCCAGCGAATGGCGCACTTACCACCGACCACCGGACACCGGCCACCCAGAGCACACAACTCGCCCAATATTATCAAGATGGAGGTTAAATTTAATTCCTTTCCGAAAATTAAGAGCATTAATCTGCCTATCTTTTTAAAGCTCCAATTTAGGGACTATTATTCGGCAATTTCCGTAGCCGGAATCCGGGCGCGAGACAGGATATAAAACTTGTCGCAGAACGGCACGGGGAACGCGGGGGAAGGGGGGGGGGGGGGGACGTCCTGGAGCCCGTGCACTAATCCGGTAAGCCGCGGAGCCGCCGCGTAACAGCCGTAAGCCGCTAACGTTCGCAGAGTTTAGAAAAATTGAGTACGTATTTATTGGTTCGGGGGAAGATTAGCCGGTCTCGGTACGCGGGGTGCGCCGCCAGCAGTCCGCCAGCCGGCAGAAGCGGGCCGCGCTACGGGCCGCGACGCTACCACCCACGTATATTTCGGTTCGCTGTCAAATCATCTCGCATCGAGTAAATAACGCGTGTGCCGCGACGCATCCCCCGCCCGCCCCGCCCACCGCACCAGCAGCACGTGCCCACGTACGGGCCGGCCATTCCGACAAATGCTTCTTGGAAAACATTACAAAGTCGGTAATTACTATTAAAGCTGGATAGGATAGAATCCCAAGTAACTATGTTCAGTGGATATGTTGCATAAAAATGGATGTAGATTGGACGCAAATTGAGGAGGGCTCGTGGTAGATTTGCTCGTCGTTTTAGCGGTCGGGAATGGGGCGGCTCGTTCCGAATTAGGAGCAGATTACTCCCGGGAAGCGGATTACCTGATCCCCGGGCGGAGTATATAATAATCTGTGCCCGCGGAGGCTCCCGCTACTCTCTACTCGCAACTCGCGACGCGTCACCAAACGTCACAGACAACAAGCTCATTACATTAATAGAATTTGATTTTTTTGTATATTTTGGGTAGCGCATAGGTACTTCCCAAATTTTTATATGATTTATTTAATATTTTCATGCAGCGTACCTACCTACTATAGACGATAAGGGGTAAGCGGAATTTATCGAAAATAACCTAAAATTTTTATTGAAAAATTCCAACAGCATGGTTTTGAAAGGAGAATATTTATAGATTTTTATATCTAACCTACATTAAAAATTGTTGTTTAGATAAAGAAGGATATTTTGTTAGCAATGTACTATATTTAAACAGCTATAATGCCAAAAATTCTGAAAACATTTTCACAAAATATCCTTTTACCTACTATAACAATTCTTTTACGGTTTCTGATTTTCTGGACTTATATTTTAGAATAAAATATAGGTAATAAATTCAGTATTAGCATGGTATCAGTGTATGTGTATGTGAGGTGTATGTGAGTTGTAAATAATTCGTTTTGCTAGTAATTTACTAAACCCCACGTAGCAAACCAACCGTGAGCTGTGACCGTCACGAATGGAGCCGTAGAGCAGTGATAGCGACTTAACTTATCGCTGAATTATTAACTCGACTGAGATTAACTGGATTCGGCTAGCTGCGGCTAAGTAATCGAATCGCAGCCGCCGCTAACAAACTGACAAACTAACAAACCAACTAGTCGCTTGCCGGTTGCTGCGGGTACATTCATACCGGCGCCAACTTTAATATTGAGTTTTAGGCTTAGCTCTAATCTGCGCTTGTTGCAAACTGCGAACTGCGAATGGGCCGCGGGTGATGTCCGCGGTGAGGTAAGTAAGTCGTATGGTTGTAATTTTGACCACTCTTTTTATTGCATATCCATCGCTGGCTTTATAAATTTAAAGCTTAACTTGATCTAACAAAAGGTGTGCCCCGAAAATCTGTGTCAACCCTGCTGCTGTTCCCAGGCACTATTTGGTCTCTCGGTGTTGGGCAACCTACTTGGCCAACGATTGATCTAAGCAACGATTAAATTAAAATTAAGGTACAGCAAGACAACATGTAGATGTGGGCTGATATGATGATGATGATGATGAGACAACATCAACTGGGGGTAAGTTCAACTATACCTGCTTCTGTATTTTAATTGGCTAAAGAGTCACCTATGTTCAGGTATCTTTAAGGCTTCATCTTCTTCTTAGCGAGTGGATTTTTGAGTCGAACAACGACCCGATAAATCTTGGTGTCAGTTTTCCAAACCGCCTAGTAGCACAGCTATAGGCCTCTGACATGGTTTCAGTAACGACTACTATCAAAGACAGCGACCGGGACCGACGGCTTAACGTGCCCTCTGAAGTACGGAATCCTTTTTATTTTCGGACTATCAGGTGAATTCAGCCTGCAATGTCATAAACAAACTGGAGAAAACTTCACAAAGTGATAAATTGACATATATCAACTTTGGGTTCCCCCCTGGGAATCGAACCCAGGACCTCCAGATCGTAAGCTCACGGCTCAGACCACTAAACCACGTGGTCTGAGCTTTCCGGAAATAAAATAAGAAAGTTTATTTTGATTAATTGTAGTTTATACCAATTTGAGGTGACTAATCATTTATCAATTTCTAATTAACCTACTGCCAGGATTTATATCAGCATTGAGGTGTTCAAGAGCCCCTTACGACCCCCCCCCCTTAGTTTCTCCTGCGGCCGTTGTCAGATTAAGGAGTCGTGGGACGAACACGCTTCTTTACTTTGTTCCCGGTGCGAGGGGCGGAGCGCTAGGGCTGACCAAGTGAACAGAACCTGACGTATCGACAACATAACTAATGACACCTCTAGCTTCGCGTTATAGTTGCCATGAATAGCAGATTATCGGTATGTTTTTGAAGCCGTTGCAGTCGACTTATGCGGGCCACAGTTTTGATCAATTCAGAACAAAAAGCCATCTGTACAAGCGTCGATAGAAAATGAAAACATTTCGCATCCTTTACTTTAGAAGAAAAATCGTGTAGAGCCGGCCACGCTCGAATTCAGAACATTATCATGATAATAAGGATTCAATTCCTCCCTCCGATCCGCGCAATATCGCGGCTCGTCGCGGCAGTAAACTGAAGACGGCGGCGAGCAATAACGCCTGCGTATAAAAGAAAGGGTTTCCTCGTTCTCATAATAGCCTAATTGAGGCAATCTCACCAGGCTTCCCGCGGAGATGGGGCGCGACCGCCATCACAAGCTCAAAATATTCAATTAAGAGGAAGAAGAAAGAATAATGCCGCCGAGCGAGGTACCGCCGACAGTACAGCCGGCATACCCGCGCCCGCGCCACTCTCAAATTAAATTCTCGCCATAGAGCTCTCACATTAGAGCTTCGCACGCGCGCTATCTACATTATTTTAAAATACTTGCCTACAATATGGTTCAAAGCGGCTCTCAGCTCCCCCGCGCCCCGCACTTCCCACCCCCGCGCGCCCCCAGAGTGCTCTCTCGGTAAAATTATGAGTGAGGACCGTGGACTGGCAATTTATCTCAGTGCAGACTAGGAACTTGCATTAGATACACTTTTAAAGTGGGATAGGCTGAAAAGCTGCTTTTCAGTCAGCGAGAGTGAAATGGAAACATCTCCGTATATAGCGCACTCACTTTGCCGCGGGATTAACATCGATCAAGCTGCGAACTGTTCTTTATGACGTTACCCATAAACATCCATTAAATAATATTATTGTAAAAGTAAGGAGAATATCAAAATTACTTAATAGGTATTGGAGCTATGAACCTGTGTGTGACACATTTGCACTATCAACCAACCCGCGTATTGTGTGAATATAATCATCTCAAACAACGAACATGATACTTTACATACACTTAAGTGTATTATTAATGCTTAAGCACGTATTAGCTGATAACAATTAGTCAGCATTCTGCAATACGATACATAGATACACTACAAAGCGCATTGCAATTGATTACATCTCAACTCAAGTCAAGTGAATATTGTCATCGAGAATAGAGCTACCTACATGACCATAAAGAAAAGACATAGTACCTACAAAAGTAACTACTTCCCCATGCGAAGCGGTGGTTTCATTACATACATACATAAAATCACGCCTTTATCCCTAATGGGGTTTCATTACAATTAAAAAAAAATACCCTCCTTCTTGTTGATTCCCTTTATCCTATTAGTAACAGCTAATAGACATCTGACATGGTTTGTGTAACTACTACTATCAAAGACAGCGACAGGGACCGACGGCTTAACGTGCCCTCCGAAGCACGGAGTTCTTTTTACTTATTTTCGTATCAAATGTCCTGACTTGTAACGCGACAAATGCAAACCTGAAGACTTAGCAAGATTAGATAAAAGTTTGAACAGCCGAAAATATCCTTCGTATTTCTTGTATATTTTGTGCAACATGATCACTTGCTAAACCAGCTGAAGTCTCGAAGCGCACAAATCACGGAGCATGTACAACTAAAGGGGATGCATTATTCTGCACTTTAAATTAAATGGAAACAGCTTAAATAATAATGGCTTGCACTATACAATGATTAAATAACTTTAACTAAATATTTTCACTACACACATAATGTTTTGCACTATAAAATAATATCACAACTATAATTTCATATTTTCACTTTAACATAATTTTTTGCACTACAAAGTAATCCTTTCCACTTTAAGAATTAATAAATTCACTTTAAATGTGACAGTGACAGGTGCGTTTTTTTTAGTTGGTGGCACTAGTTCGCAGCGGTTAAAGGACCATCCAGACCTTCCGATCCTTTCTTCCGATTTTTACAAAATGTTACCATTTGTGCCAGTTTCTGCTGAGTGTGAGATTTTACCTCTAACTTTTGTCTGTGATAGATCACGCTGACAATTTTTAAAAGTGTTAGATTTCAAAGAATCCAAGGAAATTCGCGTTACTTTAATTGAATATGCGATGAATTCATTTTTTACTACATTTGTAAGCCCAGTTTGCAGTTTACTTTTTGCGGTCTGGATGGTCCATATTTGACTTTTGTACGTTGGTGTGATTAGACCTTAAAATTTGAATGGAAAATGACACATAGCTGCAATGTTTGATTCTAAACTATGGTCTCTGGGGGTATTTTGCCGGATATTTTATTCCATAAGCATATCATAGTGCAAAATATTAGATTTAAAGCTAAGCATATTATAGTTGAAATTAATACTATTAAAGTGAATTCAATTATTTTTAAAGCTGAGTATTTTTAAAGTGGAAACTATTACTCTTAAAGTGCGTTGTATTACTTTTAAAGTTGAGGTGGTTAAAGTGGAATGCATTACTTTTATAGTGGGAAAATATATTCCCCCAACTAAAGTGCTCGCGTACTTTAAAACGAAAACCCGTACATTATCACGAGTGTTTGCGCATCGCCGCCGTGTGATCTATGGGAGGACAGAGATACCTACTCAGAACAAAATGCGAAACAACTGCAGTTTAAATTAGAATAGAAACCCGAAATGTGAACCTATTTCCTTATTTCCTCTTAAATCCAGAAAATGTTGTCGCAGATCTTAAATGTCTCGCTTTTCTCATTATATTCACGGTCGTAAAGCAGGTACAGTCGGCTACAGGTAAACGTAAACCTGGTTAGGTGTGCCCTTGAACCGAAGCTCGTCGACTCTCCTTGTACGTTTGGTGTCGGCGAGTATGTACCCACTACCTGTACCTAGTATACAGGGTGTACAAAAAAGTACTGCGTCCCTTTCAACCACGTAATGTATGAGTGATATAGAATACAGAACAAATTAAAAAAAAAAAATTGATTACATCATCAAACAGAAACAAGTAGAGTTTTGAGATTTTCGCGGTTGTTCACTACAATTAGATTGTTATTTTGAACGGGATTAAGAGACTGAGTCAGTCTACTCGTGACCGTGGAGCATGAAACTGCTCTGAAATATCGAGGTAACAAAAAATATAATCGCTGCAATAATCCCGCTCAAAATAACAATCTAATTGTTAGAAACAATAACCCTATCTCTACAGCACGCACGCACATAGTAATGTGCCGTCCCCGGGAATATTCCCCAAGGCGGGAACATTCCCCTATATTCCCAGGAATATAGGGGAATATTTCCGGGGACGGCACATTACTACACGCACATACAGACGGCGCTGGGCGCGGTGTATCAGTGTATGTGTACCTGTGAGGAACGTATAGTATGCGTGCCGTAGGGATGCGTAACTTGATTTTATTTCACAAATTTTATAAAAAAGAAATATTTTGTATTTACTTCATTTAATGTGTGTTTAGTCTTGTATATCACTGATACATAAGATGGTTCAAAGGAGCGCAGTACTTTTTTTTTACACCCTGTACCTATATATACCCGCCGTGTGTAATCAAGAGCGCGCAGTCGCGGGCGTGCCCTATCACCGCCACATCTCCACTCCGTCCGCAACCAGGTACCAGTTACCACCGCAACAATATCATCATATTATTCAGCAAACGTTCAAGCCTATGTATATTTAAATACCTACTTTACATGTGTATATTTATATGGAGGGAAAACTAATGAACAGCCAACGTTTGTTTCACTAAAGTTATCCCTATTTGTATAGTTCCTAGGTTGGTCGTCAGTCGACTTTAGTGGATTGTACCTAGAGTTGAAGTGACAGAAGAATCGGATGATTCAGTCAAGTCAAGTGAGCCCATGACTTAGCCAACTCGACCACGGAGGCAGTTATCACGTGGTGAAATGACGTGAAGAGAAGAGACCCCAGGAGTCCTACTCCTGCGCTCATTGAAATCGCCAATTTGCCGCCATTATCGTTAAGAGCGCGATTACGGTTTAGCTAAACGATAGTTTTTAACGGCCCATTCCATACTTCGTCTTTTCGCTACAAAGGGTGTAATGTTTGTACGTAATGAGATAAATTCAATTGAGGGGAACTCATTAACTACCTTACCTATTACTTAGATAATAATAACATGTCGGTTACGCAGGTTCTTTTTTCCTTTCGATATATTAAAGTGATCTAACTTATAACAATTTCTTATCATAGAACAGTGGTTTTTATATTTTAATAAAAAACTTTAAATCACGAAACATGGTGTTCCAAGTTCCAACAGTTTCCTTTTGAATTTTATGCCACAGTTAATGTAAACGATGAACTGTGCTCACCTTAAAGCCCAAAGGGCCGGTATCTTTCTTTGCAGAACACAACATTTTCTGGATTTAAGAGGAAATAAGGAAATAGGTTCACATTTCGGGTTTCTATTCTAATTTAAACTGCAGTTGTTTCGCATTTTGTTCTGAGTAGGTATCTCTGTCCTCCCATAGATCACACGGCGGCGATGCGCAAACACTCGTGATAATGTACGGGTTTTCGTTTTAAAGTACGCGAGCACTTTAGTTGGGGGAATATATTTTCCCACTATAAAAGTAATGCATTCCACTTTAACCACCTCAACTTTAAAAGTAATACAACGCACTTTAAGAGTAATAGTTTCCACTTTAAAAATACTCAGCTTTAAAAATAATTGAATTCACTTTAATAGTATTAATTTCAACTATAATATGCTTAGCTTTAAATCTAATATTTTGCACTATGATATGCTTATGGAATAAAATATCCGGCAAAATACCCCCAGAGACCATAGTTTAGAATCAAACATTGCAGCTATGTGTCATTTTCCATTCAAATTTTAAGGTCTAATCACACCAACGTACAAAAGTCAAATATGGACCATCCAGACCGCAAAAAGTAAACTGCAAACTGGGCTTACAAATGTAGTAAAAAATGAATTCATCGCATATTCAATTAAAGTAACGCGAATTTCCTTGGATTCTTTGAAATCTAACACTTTTCTGAAAATCTGTCAG
>JARACY010002659.1:0-40385 GCA_029255725.1 Scrobipalpa atriplicella
AAATGCCATTTGAAGAATACTGTAGCATCTGAAGTACAATTAGATTTAATAATTCTTTTCTTAGATATATCAAAGTGTTGACTTTTACCTAATAAGTATTTAATTTGATGGAGTCCTATGTACCAGATATATTTATTGTAAGCATATATTATCTAAATTGCTTACATTATTTTATATTATTTAATATTCTTTATTATTTATCCTAATTTGATTTATTTTTATGATCTCAATTTCTTTTTCTCTACAAAAAAATGTAATTAAAGAATATTTATTATTTTATGTCTGTATCGTTCTAAATTGATTTAAATTAAAATATTATAAAATGAATTGGATTTCTCATTGAAATTCTTACCTTATTGTTACCGTAGAAGGCTCTTTCATGACTCAAAAATATACCTGTCTACGATAATAATAATAAGGTGTCTCCACATCTTAAAATAAGAAGATAAACTGTCTTAAATTGACCTAACCTTAATTGTTTAGTAAATGGTTCAGTATTAAACGATAGAGATTAATAAAAACAATGTGCCGCTACAAAAAGAAAAATCGCTGCAATATAGAATGGCGGCACAGGCCTTAATAGAAAACAAGATAAATGCGAATGAAGCTGTACACATATGAAAAATGTCGGAAATAAAATAGACGAGTGTTATTGTATCTAGTATCTAACTGTTATTTTGATGAAACGATACTATCAAGGTTAGTATTAGAAAAATGAGGTATAAAGTTTAAACTGGCACCAAATGTTTTTGAATTATTGCTATTATTTTACACAATTGTCCAAGTTGTAAAAGGGTTTAGTTTCAGCATTGAGTTAGTTTAAATAAAATAGTGATATAATATTATGAAAAAAAAAGAGATTTTTTTTTCATGCCGCAGAACTTACCAATTCCACACTATCCAATCCTACTAAAACTAGATAGTATAAATGGTCTTCTCAAAGTCAGTTTGCAGATATGCAGATCTTTATATAATATAATTTTGTAAAACACCTAACTGATGTTGTCACCCAAACACAAAATTAACAAAGTTCAAAGACCCTTAACCAAGTTCTCTTAATGACTTGATAATATCCTGTTAGGAGTTATTATAAATTTATGTGGAAGTGGGTATAATAAATCCCTTAGATGGGCTTGCGGACGGGTGGGCCTGACCAAGATTAGTCTGGGGTTATGTATATGCCGTTAGATCATCAGTCATTTTAATAGTAACCTCTAATATTAAAAACTTCATAGGAAGTCAAGTATATGAATTGTAGAACTTATAAATACCTATATGACTTTGTGATAAGCTTTAGGCAAGTTTAATAGGATTCTACAAAAAGGAGTATAATCTATTCCATACTGCTATCTATCTATCTATATCTACCCTATACGGCTCGTACAACAATAATATATTTCCTTGGTAACAGTTAACAGCTATTTTTACCTGAAAATGTACTATTTTCTTTTTAAAAAAGCTTTTTTTTTAATATATAGAATATGCAAAATAATCTGACCTTTAAGTATCACTTTTAAATCTGCTATGTTTGTAGTTGCAGTATAGAGTTTGTCAAAAGCACTTTAAAATTTTATAAACAATCTAAACTTGGAATTCAGTGGGCGGGTAACATTAGGTGTTATCATAAAAATCCCAAATTAGTCTTTTTGTAATAAAAAGCCGACACCAACTGCACTTTTATAAACTCAGTACTTAATAAATACGGTATCAAATTACAATATTTATTTTATTTGGCGAAAAGTTAATAAAAATGCCATTAAAGCCAAGAATGAGGACAAGAATAAATGGTAGCATGTACGATTTCAGGTTATACAAAACGTTTTAATTTATGTTATTTTGTTGTAATTTACGAGATATTTTTTTTTACTATAAAAATACGGGGTGTAAGGGGGCAATCTGATCAACGAAATTCACAAAGATTTTTTATCCAGGAATGAAAAATACCGGCTGTCCTATACAAAATGTCTGTTTTAGGTGGTAATTTTGTATGGGGAAGTCATTTTTTTTTTCTGGTGAAAATTGTTCAGTTTCGTTGACTGAGTAACCCTTATCAGTTCGTGGGAAGCTGTCCTTTGCACCCGGAATAAAATATTGATATTGATAAGGGTTACTCAGTCAACGAAACTGAACAACATTATAAAATGTGATAATTTCCTGAGGGTAATTTCATTAGTACTGTAGTGGGGTTATCAGTCTATCTCTTCAGTTACAATGCTCCAAGGCCCTTAAATCTCTTAACTGCTGTTACAGTATAAAAAAAAAACTTTTTCAAAACGGTAATTTACCAAAACAACAATAACTCCACAATGGTATCGTAAAAGCTTATCTGCTTATGCCTAAACAGGCTTTTTCCCATTCATCACACCTTCGTGCTTTCGTCGCCCCAGTTAGCCTAACCTGCCTTATCCTTCCGCATGACGTCAGTAATGCTGATATGGGCGAAATTGCCCTCACCCACTACCCAGAGGTTCTCAAACTTGTCTCATGATTTTCTTAATTTAATTAGTTTGGGCTTGTTCGCCTATTCATCACACGTTTGTGCTTTTGTCGCCCCAGTTAGCTCAACCTGCCTTATCCTTCAGCATGACGTCAGTAACGCTGATGATATGGGTGAAATTGCCCTCACCCACAGAGGCTTCCAAACTCGCCTCATGATTTTCATGAATTTTAATTAATAGGTACTAATAAATGAAAAAATCTCTTACAGGAATATGTGATCAAAAAGCAAGTAACCTTCCACATAATTTTTATTGTCTGTTTATTGTTAAAGGTATAATAAGAACATTTAGTTTAAAATAAAATTTGCAATAATCATCATCAAAATTTATTAAGAGGCCTCTTCTTCAGGAATGTCTCTTCAGATCTGTCTGTCATGGGCAACTCTCTTCAACTCCTTATACGACAATTTATTATCTTCGTAGCGCTTTCTTTAGCAAAACTTTGACAATCTCTGCAGTCAGTTTATAGTGCCTACTAAAACACTGCCGAAAGGAAACACCCATATAGAGCGGAGTAAGGCGTTTGAAGACAGTGACCGTAGACAGTTCCTACCAGATAGTGGCAAAGAAAGGTGGTCCCAACAATGTGGAGAGATATGGAGATAGTTGGAATACTTACGGTAAGTAATTTAACTATAGGACTTTAATTTTAATGAAATTTAAGAATGTAGGCAAAAGGTTTGTGAGAATTGTTGCTTTCAGAAGTAAGTCAGGCACTTATAAGACTAACTTTCGTAAAGGTAATAAACGCTACTCTTTCAAGAATTGTGGATCATATTGAAAATAACTATAGATCTATTTTCTTCAAGTAAAGATATTCAAATTCAAATTTGTGGATTTGCTAACTATGACTGGTGGTGCAGATAAACGTATCTTCGATTGTTAGGAATAATGATCACCACAAACTGTTTTTGGCCAAAATTACAGAACATAAATTTTACTATTTTCCATATAACGGATATAACATAATCTTAATAACCGGTATTTCTATGTATTTTTAATTTAAATGGATTAAAGTAAATGCTATCTTAATTGCAAAATAATTAATTTTGCTCTCCAAAATTCACGCCTACCGTATATGATACGGACAGAGAAAAATGGTTCAATAACTCAAAGTCACACTAATATACGCAATAAAAGCAGAGGATTTATCGAAATCCATTTGCACAACATTTTGTTTTTATAGTAGGTATCTACTTGTAATGTAGTATAATTCCGTGAGTAGGATTTAGTAACATTTTAACCAGATTTTTTAAACACTTTCAAGTCTATTTTACTAATAATTAAATAGAATGCTTGTTGGTTGATAATTTAATAATACGCCATATTTTGTTGCAGTTTTCATTTTTGCTGGCAGTTTGCTATGGGAGGTATATTTCAATGCCTAGACAAGGCAGGCTGAGTTTAGCTGAACCCATGCCTTACTACTTCAACAATAACATCGATGGTAAAGTTCTTATTCTGTTGAAACTAGATCAGAAAATGGTATTTTATGAAAAACAGTAGTGAAATAGGCTACTCAGGCAAAGTAGAGACTTTGCAAAAAATATTTATCTTATTTCCAAAGGAATATTCATTCGCGTGAAATGCTTTCTGAAAAACAGAAGTTTTGACTTCTATTTATAAAGTTTTTAGAATAGTTTTATGTAAGACTTAACATTAATTTTCCAGGTCACCCAGGCACATACTCTTATGGATACGACGTCAAAGACCCAGCTACTGGCAACAACCAGTTCCGCACAGAAGAGAGATATCCAAACGGCACAGTGATAGGGAGCTATGGATATGTGGATGCTTGGGGCCGACCCCAGCGGTACAGATACATCGCTGATGCTAAAGGATACAGGTAAGGGATAGTAAAATTACACTTTATGACCTCATTATATGACGGAATACTTAACTCAGAAAATAATAGCTTACTCAACACTCTATGTAATTAATCAAATCCAAGGAAAGAGTAGTAGTGTTTCCTGTAAACGTGGCATCTACAACTGAGCCAATTCATCTGCCGTAGCAGTTATTTATAAATTTCCTTGCAAATGCTGGACTCCATGTAGTAGACAAGTTATAGCTTTCTTTCTTATTTGATTTTTTAAATTTATTCTTGTTTTTATTTCCAGGGTAATGCGTGATCCTCCATACAGACCTTACAGAGAGCCAGTTCCATCAGCACCTTATCCATCATACCCAGCACCAGCTGACTCCTATCCAGCCGAACCGTTAAGACCTTCAGACTCTTATCCATCTGCACCTTCAGGAGCATTAAGGCCATCAGATCCTTATCCAGTGGAGTCTTCTGTAACTTGGACTCGACCTAAAAGACCAAACAAGAAAAAGAATAATAATTATTACGTGAACCGGCCTATTAACAATTTCATTGGGCCTCCGAGTTCCTATGCTGAAGATTAAATATAAATTGATGAAATAATATAGAATGAAAGGTTTTGTGAACTTGTTTTCGAAAGTTCCTACTTGCATTTTGTTAGTGAATAAATATAGAATATTTATTTTTGATATTTATTGTAATTAAATAAATTATTTAAAATTTAAAAATTAAATAAATTATTGTAATTTAATAAATTATTGGATAACTGTTTAATATTATTGTTTATATTGGATCAATAATAAAATAAATTTCTCCTATAATAAATAAAAAAAAAAAACCTGAGCAGTATTTATGATTTGGTCCACTTTCACTGACTGATTCAGCATTATTAAGTACAATTCGTATAATAATTCTGTTGTACGAAATTATGGTTCTGTAGTAGAGTTTTTTATTTGATTTTTGAATTTAATACAACTTAAATGCGTAGGAGTAGATTAAAATATTATTTTGTGTTTTGTTTTATTGGTTACATTTAATTTTAGTGACGAGATAAAAAATATCGTTTTAACCAACTTTTTTTCTTTTTACCGATATAATAGTTTATGTATTTTGTGTAAATAAATATCAGTTAGTAAATACTCTAATGACCATATTTTTTTATAATTCTTATATTTTTACGAGCATGACTTGACATGACATTAGGTATAAAACTGTCAATCTTGTGAATTATGTTGATTTATTTTAATTTTTTTGAAATGATGCGAAAAATAATAGCAACGCGCTGCAATTTTGATATTACTCTTGTAGTATGTATTTTAATGTTTCATGTGGTCAATGGTAAGTGTGTTTTATACTTAAACGTAGAACTTAACGTAAAAAGTATCTTCATTCATACATGAAATCACGCCTTTGTTCCTAATGGGGTAGGCAGAGCGAAAACGACTCAAAAGTCGTTCCGCTACGTCTGACAAGCTAAGAGGGTCACTTTTATTCATGCGTTTTTATAATACTTGATAATATTTACCACTGAGGCGATATTATTATTTAATTATCATGCATCTGCTGACTGCTAAAGTGCATTTAAAATAGATAAATAATAATGAAACAATTTGCCAGGTTTCCCTACAACTAGATCTGAAAAATCTGTTGAAACTGAGGAGCAACATTTCCCTAATGGTACAGTGATTGGGAAATATAATTATGTGGATAAAGAAGGCAACCCAGTCCATGTCAGATACTATGCTGATGATTCCAGTTATGGGTAAGACATTTATTTCAAACAAATCTATTTTCTAGGAGGAAGGTGATAATTCGTTTTGATTATTCAGTATCCTGACGAAAGCAAACTTCTTGACTTATGAAATAAGATTTAAATAAATACACGTACCTAATATTTTATTCCAGCAATGAGCTCGATTCTAGATGCCATCTAAATTTAAGTTGTCTGTCTCTTTCAGGTTAAAAAGTTTGAAAAAGGACATGAGATTTATACTCTTTGGTTTTCGATTATACTCTATGAATTTCATATGATTATATTCTGAGGATTATAATACCAAGATTTGACGCGTTATCTGTCAAATATAACCGCCATGTATTTAGATGGCAGATAAAATACAGGGGAAAAGTGCAAAATAATTCAGAAAAAGTTTAAAACCATAGAGTATAAGTCACCTGTCTTTTTTATATCTTATTATTTTAAAAGAGAAAGATAGATTTTAATTTTAGTTTTAGCGATGGCACCTAGAATTGACCCTGCCATTGGTCTCGATCACGCCGTCCAGTTACTAATTCTAATTCTTAGTAGCGCTGTCACTTTCTTATATTTGACATAAGAACAGGATAGCAAATAAACACATGACATTGACATTCCTAATCTGACATATAAGACTGCTTAAATTACGTAAAATAAGTGAGCACGCTCTATGGTCATTCCTTATTTAAAGCGCCGTACGTCAAATTAGGAATGTCAAAGTCACGTGTTTGTTTGCTATCCTGTTCTTATGTCAAATTTAAGAAAGTGACAGCGCTACTAAGAATTAGAATTAGTAATAGTGCGTCCTGAATTAGCACCATTATCTGACTTTTTTTCTAAACAAAGTTGACGGAAAAATATATTTGATTCCAGTGTTGAATTAAACAGTTTAAGGGTAATCCCTAATCATCAAGAAGGATCGACTGGCCCTCACCAAGAGAAACAAGCTAAGAAACCCGACAAGATGGCTCCGAATATTCCTGCAAAAGAATACCAAACGGAAGCACTTCCAAAAGGCGGCTCTTTTGATTTTGTTGATGCTTTAAAGTACCCTGAGCCAACAGCTAACAACAAAAACCAAGCCAAGCCTGAATATCTAGATGTGCCCCATAAAGAGGAAAGTGCTGCTCACCAGAAGACCAAGTACAAGAACCCTGATTATGAAGTGTATGCTAAAAATGATGTGGACAATCCACCTCAATGTGGCAATAATAATGAAAAGGTGCGGGTTTACAACTTTGTGAAAGAGGCCAGGAAAGCTCGTGACTTGCCGGAAGAAGAGGATCAGCCAGAAGAGGAACAGTTTTGTGATTTGTAGGTAGTTTAATATTAATTATACTTTGAATATTTCTATGTGTCCATGAATAAAGCATAAAGTACAAACTATTTGCAGTATTAAGGATTGACGGTGGAGTAGGATTGCAATTCAGAATCATGTTTCCTAAACATCATTTTCTGAGATTTTTTTTCTCAGAGTTGGCGGGCGGGTTGAAAGATATGGCGAAGTTATATAGGAACGAAAATGGAATAAAATTGAACTGCTTAACAATTAAAACAATATTTATTCAAGAAGTTTACTAATTACAGTAAAACTAATACATTATTCTAAAATATTGACGAGAACACTGAACTGGCTCGTCTCGTCCAGGAGTCTGTTGAGGCCAGTCCCGGTCACCATGAGGCAGTCAGACCGATGGAACACTTCTACCGGAGACTGGATATTTCTAATATGGATTGGCTCGCCTATGTAGTTGAAGCCTTGTTTTTTGTCTTTCCTAAGGACAGAAATCTGAAAAACATATTCAAGGCTTTCAAATAATATCTACGAACTGTGTCTACGAAGCAATCTTGAAGTTATTTACTCCACCGAATTTGTGGTAGTTTTCACGTGTAGTGTTTTGTGTCGAATATCGCCATCTCTGCTTTCAGAACCGAACTGTATGAAAGTTAGAACGGCAGTTGGTTGAACGGCCTTGTGGGTGTTGGTTATATTTGGTTTAATTCTCAGAGCTGCGAAAAGATGGAGCTGAGGAAACTATTTATTTGTGTGATGTGATGTTGATGAAAAAATACTACGATACGATTATTAAAGAACTTACGCTGTAAGAATCAACGTTATCATCCTGTTTACAAAGCCATAATAATAACATTTCGTTATCATAGAATTCATTTTGAGATATTGATCTGGAAGACTCACATTTCTTGATAGCGATATTACTGTTCTGTAAATATACTTAGGTAAATATTCTCATAGTTGAAATTATACTAAAGTAAACATAAACCTCTACAACCTAAGAGCGTTTGTGCACACTTATCCGTATCCAATCCGTATTAAATTGGTACGTTTCCTATGGATATGTATTGGATCATCATCAATTTAAGAGCATTGCTCTTGTCGGTTGGAGACGGTACGGCAATTCTCTATTGCATTGATTGCATTGCATAGATTAATCATATTAATTTAATCTACCTTTTTAGAAGTATCACGTCGTCGCGACAACTCTGTTTGAGTACAAATATCCCGAACTGAATTTGGAGTTGCAAAGCTTTTTTCGTCACGATGTTTTACTTTCCCCATTCGTAGCTTTGCTCCCATGAGCAGTAAAGATTTACAATCTTTACTACGAATATCTTCAGCGCTAAAGGGGGCGATTGCTACCCTGCAGATTAAAGGTTAGGTTAGTATGCAAATTAATGACAAAAAAAACAGGAAGTACTTATAAAAATAGATTAGGTACCTATTAAAAAAGTGAAAAGAGATTTAAACTTACTCGTTATTTTCTTGTAACAAGAATATACATAGACACTGTGACGCTTCAGAGAGGTTGCTAGGTTTTAGGTAAAGTCGTCGAGCTGTTCTTGCAGTCAATGTCATGCGAGGAACTTTGGAGTGGTCGAAGTAGAAATGGAGCATTAGCGAATCTAAAGCTATCATTTTACTGCATAATTCCACTGGACATTGGACAGGTCTGAAATGTAACGATTAAGTAAAAATATCGTCTATTGCATTAATACAGATGTGAATACCTTAAGGACCACTTCGCGCCAGATAACTTTACCCCTAAGTGGTGGCGCTAGTGTATTCATGATAATGTCATATTATGACACTTTTAAATGAGGAAAAATTAGTTCCATCATTTTGTACCGCCGATTACCTAATATGCTTTTGAAATTATTTTTGTCTCTCACGGATTTTTACAGTATTCCTGGGAAAATCAGTACTTTGCTACCACATGTAAAAAGGCTACAAGATATAGGAAAATAGATCAGAAAGAGGTACATGATGAAGTACTACCCTATAAATTTGAATATAAGGTACTGGTACCACCTGGGGCACACATGGCTGTCCAGCAGTTTTGGCATCTCCGCGACCAGTTCTATATCTTTCTTTGAAGTGCTGGAAATCAGACTGCTGGTGCTAGATTTACCGTCTCTATAGTTCACGTTCTTGTACTCAATAATTGTCTCTATCTCTTCTTTTTCTTTAGAATTCTATAACATTTAGACATCAAGATATAGAAGTAAATCTCTATCAGATATTATATAATATCTTGCGAACTGGGTCAGCAGCCTTATAGATGGATAAAATTACATTATACATAAGTGATATCATTTATATTTAGGATTCTTCAAGTATATTTTTAAAACATGCTAGTTATGGTAAGCTTAATAGGTACTTAAATTGTTTATTACGTTTGCCGGAGTGCTTCTGGTTTCGACATGATCCTTGCACATATTAATTTTACATTCGTTCTTCGATTTCGTTTCTTTGGCTGTAACCAAACATTTTTTGTTAAAGGCTCAATATTTTTTTTAGCTTTCACATAATCTTTTATTTGGTTTATGTAACTTACTGGAAGTTTTGCTGCTTTTGTCATGATCACCGCTTGCAAAATCCTTGGTTAGGATGAAAGGTGATATTATTTGTGCACTTTTTAGTTTTTTGGTATGTTTAGAACGCTTCTTTTCAGGAGCGCAGTCGCCATTGTCTTGTCTGGGCTCTGAGGCGCCTGCAGTAAAATAAGTAAAATAGTAATTTTATCCTACTCTTATTATAATATTAGCCGCAAAAAGTCCGTGTGGAGGGTAATTTCCACACTCGCCACCTTGGCAGGCAGTTTAGCGAGCGCAATGCTGGAAGTCACATTTACAGTGAAAATTGCTGCCCATTCACTCAAATGCACTTTAATCTTCTTCTTCTACGACTACCGCTGCATAATATATAGACCAGGCATCACACCCAAAAACGGACTCCGTTGTCGTCGTGGTATTACTCGTTAAAAATGTGTGTAACTTACGTGGCAATCACTTACTTCGTCAATTTGCATGAAAACAATAATACTTACCTGATTGTCGACAGTTTTCGCATACAATGTGGCCGGAATCGCAAATGTAAAATGCCGTTCCAGTCGAACAACCCTTGCATAGAGAACATTCGACGGATGGTTTTCTTGTAGCTGTCAGGTTTTGTGATGATTTGTGAGCCTGTAGTGAAATTTAATGCTTAGTGCATAACATTGATTCCCTTGATACCTATTATGTATGATTATATTGATTCTAGTCTAGTCCAGCGCCAATGGAGTGACCTCGCCTAAAAGAGCCACAGAGGCGGAACACGAAAAGGAATTTGGCTCGAGACGTTGGGTGGTCATTATTTGTGGAGTATGCCACCGCTTATCTATGATCGTTTTTTTTGGAATTATCCCCGGAGAAGCCTGTGAAACCCTTGCCTGAGATGGAAAGCTAGAAGATGGATTCCATACCAAACAAATTAGCCAAAGGATCTTTTCACTAGCTTTTACAAAATGTCCTGAAAGTAAAGCAGATAGTACATTCTTTTTTTTTTTCGCTCCCATTCTAACTTGGAATACTTTCCATAATATACTCTCTTTATAGGATGGCAGGCGTAACACTGCGGATGAGGTAAGGAACATTACTAAACGGGCAGCCATTACTGGCATAGTTTACATCACAATATTAGATACGGTTCAATGTAAATAAGGCTGGCCATTCAGAAACCAATTTGTTGTTAATGGTTTACCTACTGAATTTAATTTGATCTTAAGTGCTTATACCAATTTTACTCTCATACTGTGGCATCAAAGGAGGTTATTGATTACACATTTTAGTATGAGGAAGTTTATAGACTGTAGGGTATAGTCATCTACCTAGCCTTATCCCATATCTCTCGGGGTCGGCTACCTAATATAGGTGATTAAACGAGGGTGCTGGTTAGACTGTAGGATATAGTATTATATTATTTGTGCTGAAGATTAACAAGGGGTTGGATTGTTAACATAAAGCATAAAGCTCCATCTCAAAATGTACAACTTGGTTTTGTTTTGGAACTATCTCACCAAACAGTTCCCTACAATACTCAACAAGTTACTCAGCCAAGCTAAGGCTAGTGAATGGCTTTCTTAGTATTCTATTGAGATGCTACATTATTCCAACTGTTTACAAATGTTAATAGGCTGCTCTGATTTATGCAAAATTGAAGGCAAGGTGCGTGCATTTATTCCTAATAGGTAATAACCAGAGTCCGGCGATGTGGCTAGCTGTATTTGCACGTTTTTTCATATAGCTTTGTGATAACACTTACCTTTTTGAACATTCTATGGATTTTAGGTAAGCAGTTATTCTCTCTTGTATGCTAATCACGCTTCTAAATAACTTCTGATGCAATAAAAATAATCTCAAAAGAAATAATAATTTTGGCTAAAATGGTTTGACAGCGTTTGTCATTTTCATGAATTTCAGCTGTGAATTTCACATTTTAGGAAAAGGTTAAATGCAAAATTTGCCTTCCCTTACATGGGAGAATCATTAAAAAAACTTTCGTTCGACGTTTTGGAACACTACCTTTTCCTTGAACACTACTTATACTATACTTACTCTGTGACGAAAGTACTACGCCTATAAACTTAGAGCATAATTATATTAATGTAATATGAGTATCTTGTGTTACTGCATTACGTTCATTTATACAATACTACAATACTCAATACTTACTTTGTTTGTAAAGACTGTTATGCCGCTTAGAACCAATGAACAACATCGAAGTTTCCTGAATGTGTCTAGATCTATCGGAAATACGAGCAAGTGATATGACTTAAGATTGCTGTACCTACTTATGGGCTCATATCTACTCGTAAGTATAGGCCTTAAAGTAAAAAGGTCCAGTTGTCAACTTTTATTTTCCGAGTTATACGCAGTTTTGTAAAGAGGGGTGAAACCGCCAAACATCGTAAAAGTATTCTGTGGTTCACCATCACCACTACTTTACTACTTTACTAATTTGCTACGTGGGATTATAATTTTTCAAAAAGTTTAGCTGTATGTGCTTACCGGGTGTTAGGAAGAACTTCCCTTAATTTGATAGGGGTTGTCCAGTCAACAAACAACAACAAACCGTCCATTACACCCCTTATGATGTTAATAAGTTACCTAACTATTAATAGACTGCGCACGTCCAGCACAGGAAAGTTGCGGATGACGCAGTAAACCTTTTTTTTTCTTCTTTGTCATATATCTGCAAACGGCTATCCGATAACAAATGGAGTACTTTATGTAAGTGGCACACCATAATCTGGCCGCGTCATGGCGCGTTACCGTACAGTAATGACCGTGCTATATTATTGTAAGACATTTTGTCACATAATTGGGCGTGAGGAAAGTGAGTCAAAGTGGGCTACTGATCGCAAACTACGCAATGTACGCAACATCTCGTGTATTTGTGACATATTGTAAGCAGTAATGCTAGATTCCAATTACTTGCTGCTCTATATTTCTTTGAGATTAGTCAGTCTTTTCTAGGTGAGTGGTGTTAGGTTAAAATGTGCATACATACATAACTTTGAGTTTGCTTTGAGACTTATGTACGTGCTAATATAATAATATTTGCAGTCGATTGACCGATAATAAACAAGCTTAACGCTCTAGTGCTCCCGCGCAGCCCGCAGCTTCAATGTTGCATGCAGACGATAACTGCATTACCAATTAGATGTAATAAGATGTAATAATGCTTGCATTTTGTAACAGACCACGTTGCCTGGCCTGTGGTTCCTGAACAAACATGTATTGTACAACAATGGACCTCTACCTATACTAAAAAAGAAACAGATCTTTTATAAGTTGTTAGCCTTTGGAAATTACTTTTGGATATCAGACTGAGTGGCGTGCCATGAGAGAGGCCTATGACCAGCAGTAGACTGATACAGGCTGATTATGGTGATGATCAGGCCTACCCCAAAAAAGGAACGTAAATGCCATACACACGAGTAACTACACAAGGTAAGGTAACTATGCGACTTACGCAAATATACTGAAAAAAAAAAGTTATTAGGAAACGATGCATTTCTGGTACCTTCGAAAATGTAAGAAGAAAATAGGATTTTTCTATCCTATTATGATCGAATCTGGTTACAAAATAAGATTTGTTATTGTTATGTTAGTGTAACCGTGTAACCGGTGTGACATAATAGATAAATTGTTCAATTGGATAGCAAATAAAGTTTTATTGCACTACTAACCTAGCAGTAAAATTATGAATAAGTACATAACTTAAAATTAGGCAATAGACTAACTGTTATTATTATTATATTTCTGTGTTACTATTATATTTTATGTTTATTATTACTGTATTACATTTAATGGTCAATTCTGTTTGCTAGCAATATCATATCTACCTAGGTACTTCTATACAATTTTATTATTGGACATAAATCTTAGTTCGATAAATTATGTCAGCATCTAGACTGGGACTGAGAGTGAAAAAAATATAGAATGTTGCGTTTGAAAAAAATATAGAATGAATAGTAATCAGCCCAGAGTTTCAGGGCTCCTAATTTTGGTGACGAACTCAAACCTGTCCCTAAAATTACTCTCAATATTTGTCAGGCATGGCACTATACTATAGACGCATTTGCTTTTCAATAAGCTGCTACACTCTGCTTAGACCTAAAGTTAAAAAGGCATGACTCTACCACACGGGTAGTAGGAACTAAAATCGAGCGTCAAGAAAGATTCCTAAGGCGCATGGCATACCCACAGAAAGAGTATGTCGAGAAGGAGGCCAACAGATTTTCTAGTTTATACTCAAATATGCAGTTGTCGCATTGACGTTTTCTGTAGAAAATCTGTCAAAAGTGACGGAGCCGCGCCACCTCGCTTCTTCCTGTATGTCATGTGCCTAACTTTAATATACTGAAGTCCTACGAGTCCTAAAGAAGACTAGAAATATCCTAAACACTCCACAACTCCTGCACCACTGGACATTTATCACCACCAGCGCCCACCACCCTTCTTGTTGCACCCACGTATAAAGGCGTCGGACGGTTTCTCTCGCCACACTCGACATACAGCCTTTTGAACGTGTGCTCGCTAATTTTACTTTCTTTAGTGATAGTGTGGTGGTGCCTTAAGTAGTTGTGATTTTTTTAAATAAACAAACGAAAATGGCCTGTAAGGTGAGATACATCTTTAATTTTTTCATTATATTTAATTAGTACTAATTAGTAGGTAGGTTGAATATTAGATTTTTAAATGATTGGATATTTATGAGAAAGTAGGTATAATAATTTAGTATATTATACAAAATAAGCTATATTTAATTAAGTTATTTTAGTATCATCAGAATCACGTAAAGGGTTTTTTTTGCAATTAATGGACACGGATTCCCCTTAATAGGGGAGGGTATTGTATTAAGCGTACTAAGCTTGGAAGATGGATTAATAAGCGCAGTGTAAGATAAATACGTTATATTCACAGAGCTTATTACTAAATCGACTTTTATTATAACATACACAATATTATGAACTCGGTAACATTAGGCATACATACATAAAATCACACACACACACACACACAACGATCTAAACAAAGATCGTTCCGCCACGTCTGACAAGTTTTGAGAGTTATTTCAGATCGATCTGTATATTGCTGTAGTGACAGGTTGTCAGCCCATCGCCTTAATTACAATACAACCCTCGAATCTTTTAGTTGGTTTTTTACAGCGTGCCCGGGAGGAGATGCCGGCTGGCTTATTTTATGTTTTTCTATCGATCCCAGTCTAGCATGAAAGTAAGAAATAACATTTGAAAAATAATATAAAAATACTAAACATTTAATTCAAACTTAACAAATTCAATAAGAAAATGAATAATCTATACATAATAATAAGTAAATTAGTTATGAAAGTGCTTGCATACAGGTTGAGAAGTACTAATAACAAAATTGTATATTTTCTGCTATCAGAGAAAGTTTTCCACAGTTAACGATATTCAGAGTCAATATATAATTCGTCATTTTTATATTGTGAACTGTAAACTTGCATGTTTTAGTTAATGATGTGCCAAATGGCAGCATTGAGGCACATTACTTCCGTAGTACGCATACCTCTCATAGTAGCTGGTTATTCACCTGTTTCGAATATTTTCGCTTGAGCACACGATTTGCATGCTTACTTTAAAGTATTTAAGTAATTAATTACATATATTGAGAGTCATGGAATTAGCTAATATACACGCGAAGATCTAGGAAGATATAAAAATATTATATACTTAATATAGTCTAGTATTGATTGATATTGGCTAGCGTGGATAATCATATTCATAACGTATAAAATATGATAATTTTGTTTCTAAAACAGGTTAAGTCAAATATGTACTATAGCTAGATAGCTAACTAGGTAAATAATTAACAATCCGGATGTAACGATAATAAAAAAAGTCAGATGTTTTTTAATCACCTTATAATATTAATACAAAAATAAGATTTGTAACATGACTTTGAGCTTTTGAAATGTTTTCATATCTATAGTTGAGTACAATGTATAAAATTAAAAATGAAAAACCAAAATTCTAGCAATTGTGTGAAAATCTGTTTTTAAGACCTCAGAAAAACCATAATAAATTAAATAGTTATGACATAACTCAACATCAACAAAAAAATCTTCACTAATTGAATTGACTTATCTCATTCAAATGAAGATACATCGGAACAATCATCACTGTTGTTCACACATTAAACAATCCAATGTCACTGTTAAGTCACACAATAACATTGTTAAGTCGAGTGAAAACCAGAGTTATGCGCAAACGCAAGAAACACTACGTAACGCTTTGTAACAGCTGAAAGTCTGAGAAATGTGTGAAAAACCGGCTTTTGTTCGCAAATGTATTGATGGTACATGTAATTGATGCAAAAACGCTAAAAAGATCATTGACTTCACTATCGCTCTCTATTCAATAACAGTGTTTTGATTCGATGGTGTAGTCAGAATGTTAACAAGATGCTCATTCAGGTAAAAGAACGTCTCGCTTGTAATACCAATACTAAGGCTCGTATTTATGAAACGAACTCAAGATTGAGAGCAATGTTAAATATAGATTTGAAAGGTTAGACTCAGCCAAATATCAATACGTTTAAAAAATAACAGGATTGTGTAACAAAATTAGACAATTCTACTTAATTACTTGGACTAAAATTTAAAAAGCAACTTTAAAGAATGTACATTCAACCCCTACCCTTTATTTTTCAGTTGATAACTCTGGTGCTGGCGCTAGCAGCGTGCGCCCACGCGCGTCTCTACACGTCCTTCCGGCCGATAGATGCGCAAGCGGCGCCTTCCCATCACGTCCTCACGTCGAGACACGTCGCACAGCCCCGCCTTGGCTTCGAGCATCACCACATAAGCGAGGATGAACATGTCGACTATTATGTAAGTATAGACGCGCCGTGTCATCACGTCTTTACATTGAGACTGTAGTAGTGTATTAAAAAAAAAAAGAATATTTCAACTAAAAGTGTTAAAATCAATGTAATGCCGTTTGTAGGCAAGGGAAATTTTCGTGGAATGCTCCTAAATAGCACGTGTTTCCGTCTGTCAGAGGCACAAACGTCGTTAACGTCAGCCAACGTAGGTATATTGGTAAAATACTGAGGCACTTCACGCACTAGATAACCACGAATCCAGCCACTGGTTGCAACTTAGCTGAAATAGCAAGAACTGTCAGTAGGTAATGCGGAATAGGAAAGAATATTTGATGATCGTATACGTATCAGCACGAAATTAATTTATGAAATGCGATTGTTAAAATAAATCCAAAGATTACAACGTAGCCAATCAAAAATCAGTGCAGGCAGTAAGTAGCATGCAATTTTGTAAGTGGACTAGTCGATTCTTTGTCACTACACTCTCAAAAAAAAAACTTTCCTTTGTAATGATTATCATCGATATTTATAATAATATCTCTCTCTTGGCCTAGCCTTATCCCGTTTCAATCGGGGTCGGCTCTCCTTATAGATATTTATAATAATATGTTGACATATTTTTTAATCACGATTTATTTATCTTATTAGGTAACTATTTAGTTCCTACTCAATAACTTCATAGTAGAAGAAGCTTAACATAGTATTTAATGAGTACATTAACCACCTTTGATTACTATTCGCGGTAGAACATTAATGATTATCTCAACATTAAACTGGTCTGCATCTAAATTACATCATGATAATTGTGCTGATAATCTGGTAGCATAAGAGTATTACATAGTCGAATGCACATCGAAATTATTATTATGCAATTTTTAATTTACCAGAAATCAGTGAAATTACTTCAAAGAGTCCGTGATAATAACAGTACCGGTTATAGGAAGGCATGATGATTTTTAGTTAAAGTTACAGAAAAAATACTTGAATCGCTTTGACATACAAAAAATTTATGACAAATCTGCTCAAATTATATTTCGTGAACTAGAACTTTTATAAAAAAAACAAATTTAAAAGAAAAGGGATCCTGGATAACCATATTTTATATGACTTAGGTAGTTGACCTCTTCGTTAGTGTAAGTTAATATCAAGTTGTTAATTTCGTTACGTCAATCTTCAGCAACCTCTGATTTGTTTGGGGTTGACGCAACGACGATTCTTACATCTATATCAGAAGTTCAATCTATATTTATGACTATTTTTCATACGTTCTTTGCAATACAAAGGGAATCATATACCTCGATTATACAATCGGTTATATTACTCCTAATGAAGTCAAAATGACTGACTATTGAATTGCAAGGAAAGTATGCCATTCGGTAAAATTATAACTTATAGTGTCGTTGCTTTGTCGCTGCTATTAATAAAGAAATATAATATTTTATTAACTTCATATGTTATAACTTATTTAGCACGAGTTTGATAAATTATCTTATTTCTACTATATCCAACATACATTTGATTAGAGCTTTTACGAAAATCGTCAGTAGGTACTAACAACTATAACAGTCCTTTTCTAAACCATTAAGGAAGTCTCAATTAATTTATCAATATGTCGTTATTAAAATTTATTACACACTTTCTTTTACGATGTCTTGTTTGTTGCAAAAAGTAAGTCGTTACTTCTTGGGAAGTAAGTAAAAGGCTAGTAAACATAAATTTGCCAAGGCATAACAGTTCTTAGACAAAGTTAGAGTAACACCTTGTACGTAAACAGAAGACTAAGCGGCGTTTCCTACTTCAATCGGTTTGTTGACAAGATCAACGAGTGCGGAGTCTTTGATGTGTGGTGCAAAGAAGAAAATAGTAGTTTTAGGCCAGTGTTTAAAAAATGAGCTATGCGATGGGCCAGAAATTGCATAAAACCGGTTAAGAAACTGCTATGAAATTGCGTATAATTATCATCTTATTAGTTTGAACAGTACCTATTTGTCTGTCTTATGATAACATAAAAATGTAGAAACAAATTTGTTTTACTCGATCCACGCAAAAATTTCGTTTCCTATAAGTATTTACATGCTTTTGCAGAGCTATAAGTGCCAAATATAACAAACAGATCAAATTATTGTAGAAATAAAATTAAGTAAACTCTACAATTCCCTGTCATTCATCTATCTACAAAAAATGCTACGCCGTAGCAAAGACTAAAAGTATTCATCTTTTTTTTTCTTTTCATTTTATCGCCATTGATCTTTCATCGATTATGGTTGCCATGACAACTATAATTTGCAGTCAATTACGCAATAGTGCGTGCGCACGCGACGGTTCCGAAGATGACGCTCTCGTGATCTAGATATAAGAAGTGATACTATTATGTAATGTTTGTTTTAATCTTTATTGATTTTCGCAGTTATTTTTGCGAAATACCAGCAACTGCACCTTTATAAGAACTTTCATTTTGTAGGTCAAGTGCCGCTTACTGATAGTATTATGCGATTTACCAAAGTAACTCATTAGTAGGAGAAAATACAATAAACTAGAGATGTAGTTGTTGAATTTAGAAAAAGATAACTACAGAGAAATATTACAGTTATAACAGCTGATAAAAAAAAGATTTATGGAAAAGTCACGAGGAAATGCTTATTTAAAATCCAAAACAAATCTTGACTTATTGACTTGACTCTACACTTGACTTAATAAAACGTTCTGTTATGTTATTGTGGATGCAGATTATGATTCTGCCTCACTTCTAGCTTCTATAGAACGGTTGCGCCTATGTCTCTTAAAACTTACACTGGCTTAATATTGCTGTATGTATTGTTACAGGCGTACCCGAAGTATGTGTTCAAGTACGGTGTGAACGACTTCCACACTGGAGACATTAAGACCCATCATGAGTCCCGTGACGGCGACGTTGTTAAAGGTAACATTTTTAATACAAAATATGACTAAGGACACCTTACGTCAAACACCTTAATAAGTGTATCTAAAGGGTTCAATTTAACACTAGTGGTAGTTTAAGGGAAGAAGTATTATCAGATGACATAAACCCTGTATGTAATCAAACCAGAATTAGTGGCTTAATATTTTAGTGATAACTGATTTATTTGAATGTCTGTTCTTAAAATAGTAAAATCTTGAACTTGCTTAACACTTTGACCTCGGATGTTAATTTAATAATTTACACCTAATTTTGGTATTATTTAACATCCTATAAATACTATTAAAATAAAAACTTCATGAAATCTATCGTTAATCACCTGTCTTTATTTATATTTTGTTATCAAATATACTTATAAAACATTCAGTAGAGTATGACCTAATAGAAGTGGGATTATAAAAAAGAAAGCAAATGTCCCAACCAACGAAAGTTTGATCCATTAAATGAGTATCATTTCAAGCATTATTTCTTTTGAATTCAGAAATGGTTCCTTTATAGTTGAAAACTTGTGCAGATACAGATTTATTAGACTTGTTTCTATAAAGTGATGCTCACATTAAGTCCGTGATGCTAACTAACTGCTGGGAAAGATTCTCATGTCATTCTCTTCTTTACCTGATACTGTGAAGCTGGATTTTTGTCTAGGTTAGGTTGACAATATTTTGTTTCTTAACAATATTTGTGATTCCAGGTCAGTACACAGTGGTGGAACCCGACGGTTCCATCCGCACAGTGGACTACACCGCCGACAAGCATAATGGGTTCAACGCAGTGGTTCACAAGACTGCGCCCCTTTCACACCACGAGGCGTCACATCTTTGAGTACACATGGAGGAAGTTTGGAAGCTGAATTTTAAAGAATATAACTACTTGTTAAACTTGTGAGAGACCAGCTCAAACTACCCGAGCATATTTTAACCTCCTGACAATATTTTCTGTCAAATTTCGCGTCTGGTCCTCATGAGGTTATAATTAGTAAAGGCTTTCGGGAATAGAATATTCGCAAAACCTGCGAGGGGCCAGCTTATACTAGACGAGCAGAATTTAACCTCCTGACATTTTTCCCTGTCAAATTTTAGGCCTCTGGTCATCAGGAGGTTATAAAATTAGTAAAGTGTTCCGAGTGTTCAAGTTGCCTATAGTATCAGTTTTATTTTTCGAAATTCAGCTATTTTACTTTTGTTTATAGTGTGTAATAGTCGTCTGTTAGACAGGCCAATAAATGTTGTTATAGAACCTATTTAAATGTAGGTTATTGTTAATATAGTGCAATAATAAGAAAAGTGGGAAGAAAAAAAAAGATGAAAGTTCTTCCGATCTCGACCGTTGTTCGAAAGTTGTTGAGTTTTGTTTATTTATTGTTGATATATTTCTACAAGAGGTACCTGATTGTTGATCTAGTTCTTAAATTTTAATATCTGTGGATAAACGTAGTTCAGTCTCAAAAAGAAAATATTTCTTTGACGGATTGTCTATTCATACATATAGTCTGAACAATCTTTATCGATAGAGATGAAATTATTATGAAATAATGTATCAATAACATTATTATTACATACTTGAAAGTTGTTAGTGATATTTTAATTCCGACATTTTCCGTCTTGTTAATTAGTTTTCTATTTACAATTTGCTTTAACTATAACTTAATAAAATAAAGTGATTAAAAATTTATGTGTTTAAATTATATGGCCTATTTAGTCTCGAATATTATCTGCATTACAATTAATTGGTAAATTTCTAAAAAAGTTGTTAGAAAATCATTATTAGGACTATTAAAACGTAAATACTAAAATTATCTGTATGTATTTGGTTTTCTACAAATCTATAGTAGTTGATGTGATGATGATATAATTTACTTGGATGTCTACTGGTAGTGGACTGACCTTAACAAATTTAAAATCTAAAATTGTATTTATCGTTAAGTACCTAGATAACCAACCATATTATTATTATAATCTATTATTAATTTTCACATAAAATACACATGAATCATTATCTCTACGTAACAATTTTATCTTTATTAGGTACCTAGACGTATTTAGCAACCTACACTACATTCAGCATTTATGTTACTTTACGTGTTAAAAAATATAGATCTTTGCTTTGGATAGTATGCATGATTCATTCTCACATTGAAATACAGACGGAAATGTATGTACATATTCAACTACTATAACTCACCCCAGATGTAATCTGGTACATTCAGGAGTTATATTCCTTTCTACGTCATTTAAAATAATGGGTAATAAATCCTGAGTTTCTGCATGACGCCTTTCATCACTGGAGCTGCAGCGGAACTATCTCCATGATGAAGTGTGGTCTTGGGTTCCCTTTCCAGAGGTGCTTGTTTAGGCCGTTGTAAAGTAACTATAATATAAATAAATACACAATAAATATACATACATACAGATTTTTTGATATCCGTTGTAGGCATATCTTATTGTAAATATTTTTTGTCAATCAATGAATAAGTCCCAAAACGCCAATTTTTTTTTTTTTTAAGTTTCCAAGAATTATATTTGGGGACTCTTCATAATTTGTTTTATGAAGCCAGCATCCACTTAGAAGAGCTTAACCACGCTAAAATTCAACACTCCAGACAAAAACCATTATTACTAGTTAAAATATTTCACAAGTTATGACAGCGAAAAAAAGAAAATTTATTAGTCTTCGTATACATTCTGCCTTTACACAGGAGCTATGCCTGATTGTGATTGTTTCTTATTGAACCATTGTAACTCGTTGCTCAATCATGTTCACATAGATAGTGGAGATATGTTAATTGACCAAATGAACTACTTCGGTTAGTTCTGCATAGTGGGATACCTTAAAGTTTCATGGTCAAATTGTTGGTGTTTTTGTAATGGGTACAGTTGTATTGTAGCAAATTATGTTTCAGTCAAGTGTTCACGACTTAATAAAGAGGAAAGAATCGAAGCGAAAAATCTTATTCTTGAATGGGGGAAAAATCTTCATTTTTGGGTGTGTACTTGGGATTGCACAGCGAGCGCACCATGTTAGACATCAAACTGAACAACTGCGTGTCAAAATTTTAAAAATGTGATGAAGGACTATAAAATGTCTTGGGAGACTAAAGTGGCATGGCAACAAACAATACGTCAGTTCCATATGTAAATAAGTCTGATAAGTGAAGCTGAAATTTAATCAAAAGAACTGCGAAGATTGGTCAATCAGTTAGTTACGTGCTTTCCTACTGGTTGCAGATGACCATATACTACTTTGTTGCCGCTATTTTATATTTAAAAAGTATAATTTACTACGATTCGACGTTGATGAAGTTTTGAATTCGAGAAGTACCATAAAAAGCACATTAAAACATTTCTGACAACACAAAATGAATAAATTAAGTGCTGAACATATCATTAAAATTAGCGTATAATTAATTCGAGAAACGAAAATCCGTGTAATAATAATAGTACAAAAAACTGAGGAATTTATATCTGAATTGTTTCCATCCATGTGAAAAATTATATCAATAGACAATGCATGGGGTGATTCATTGTGTGTAATGGTTTGTATTATACGTAATACTTGTTAATGGTATGAGCCAAAAAACCTTTAACTTTGACTTGAATGGAAGGACAAAATCAAATTAAAATTGTGGCTACAGCCAGTACCAGTACATTGTACAGTCAGCAAAGGAGATATCTTTGCAGGCCCGTTCGAAACGGATGAGATTATTTCAGGAAATTATGTATTGATTTTCATGAAATTTTGTATATTTGTTGCAATAAATTAATTGTGCAAACATACGAAATTTCATGGAAATCCATAAATAATTATCTGAAATAATCTCATCCGTTTCGAGCGGGCCTGCAAAGATATCTCCTTTGCTGACTGTACATACAAGGCTTTATTCTTGTAAACAAGTATCTATTTATTATGCTATTTATATAGAATATTTTTGTGTAATCGGGTAATAGCTGTCATCAGATATTTGGATAAAACTCCTCCAAATAGTCATATTCTAGGCATCCTACTTACAAGAAATATAAAATTTCTTAGTTATGTCAAGCTAAAATTAAAAAAAGAAAGGAATAATGAAAACAAACTAGCACTTTATTTTTTTGTAGCTGAATCAAATTTTAGCTTTCCCTCTTCTAAATTCTTAATACTGGTGAAGTAAGTACTTAAAATTTGTCCTTCATACTTACTTATTGTTAAACCAACATCTACAATATTCACAAGGAGGTAATGTAGTTAGGTAGGTAGCACTCCTACCATGTATCAGAGGCTTGTCATGGTGAAGGCTTATGGCTCTATCAGCCCTTTGTTCTGATCTCAATCTTTACGTTCATGGTTGTGTGGTATGTGCTCGGAAATAACAAACAAACAGACATTATTGTTAATTTGTTACCTTCGTAACCTTTATTATGCAAAATTTTCTTAGACTACTGGATTTGTTTTATTTGTAACTGCGTGAAAAATCCAGTAGCAAGGAAATTCGATCGTTTATAAACGCTTGTAAACTTTTCAGCTATCATAGATATGTCCTATAAGAACTGCATAAATTGTGTGACAAAGACGTAGGATCGTATTCGGATTCGAGATGATCGATTTGAGATTATTTTACTCGTTATCATCAGTAAAAAGGTAAAAAGGAAACAATTGAAAATAGATTAAAATAAGACGACCAATACCTATGTTGTAGGTATATTTTCCTCGTATTTACATTAGAAGAAGTGAAGGTTCCCCTTTCCCCGTGACAGGTCCCTTCCTCACGGAAGCGAGGAAGTTTTATTTGATTAGACGAGCCATTGTTCTGAGGATGTACCAGCCAAGTGACCAGCCATCATGGATCCGGCTATTTGTTTGTGATTGTGACAGTCGTTAGTTACGCCTTGTTACCCCGGGGGGTGGAGGAGATGGCGAGATTGGGATGAGATGGATGGATAGACTTTTTTGTGGTTATTGTTTTATGGCCATAGGTTTGACTATAAGATATTTGCTTGTCTTGGATAAACCTCAAAATATATACATATTAAGTGTTTTTTAATATCATTAATTAAATACTGTTAGGTGATGTTCTACATGGTAGGAATCAAGCTCGGTAGCCATCTAGGAAAAAACTCTTAAACAGTCTATAAAATAAATTTATAGGTAAAAAATTTGGAGTTTATAATAGCCACCTCATATTGATTTTTCTAGATGAGAAGGGATTTGTTGAGTAAAGATGCTCGATATATATTATGTCGACTAACAAAAGTATATAATACAAAAGAATACCACCTTCGTAAATCATTGAACAAGGCCTGCTTTTGATACAAATACTTCTACAATGCCCCATATCATTACAACAATACAAATAATACAATGAATAGTAGGAGTGTGTAATAGGTGATTCTTACAAATTAAATTAATTAATAGAGCTTGACAAATTAACTGCCGTAAAAATTGTCATATCTGAAGTATTTACATCTGTTCACCAATTCCTTGACTGGTCCAGTAACCTGTTTAAGTGTGAGAATTCCAGTATATTTGAGGTTTCTTGGCGGGCTGACTCCATCGTCGACTCTGTTTTGATTCGTTACATTTGTCCTATCTAAAGTCAAGAACAGAGTCATTGCGAATAAAAGACATCAACGTCTAGAAATGTTTCTAAAATTTTGCAGCTCATATAACGTCCCCATCGAGGGGCAAGCGCCTACCCTGAATTCAGGGAGATCGGTCCTTAGTCGACCACGAGGGCCCAGAACGGATTGGTGGACTTCACACACAACCTTTGATTTTTTCGTAGGTTTGCTGTACAGGTTTCAAAATTTTACATTGCAATATATTAATCCATAAATGCTCCTAACATCCAAACAATAAAAATATGTCTACAATAGTGAGAGCGCGATCATAGATATCTTTGCTTTGATAAGGTTGTGTGTGATTTTTATCTTATCTATTACCTAACAAATTATACAAAGATGATCTGAATGCCTGATGAGGTCATTTACAAAAAAAACTGGTATTCCCTATCCTCTTATGTCACAAATGACCTTCGAAACTAGATCGGATCACCGCACTTCCATAACTTGACTTCTATATAAGAAGCAGAGAAATAGTTTGTATTGACATTTTCGACTTAATACATAATTTATTAATAATACTTAACCGAACGATTATAGCATGTTACTACATTATAACCTTGGATAACATTCAAATTTAACAGAAACTTGTCTATCGTGTCGTTTTTTAAAGTTTAGTAGCATCCTGTATTATAATGAGTCTTCCAAAAGCTATCTTTTGTAGTCACAGATTTTTTTAGGTTAAGTTCGGTGAGTGAATATACCAGCAACCAGCAACGTAATCAGCAAAAGTTAGAAAAAGCAATAGCTAATATTTTATAAATGACCATAGCAACTATCAGAAAATTTAAATTAAATTGTTATAAATAAGACCCGCTACATAAGTTGAATCAAAACAGATCAAAATATTTGGGGGACTTATCTCCATCTATCAGTCTTAAATCCTGTAAAATCCAGGTATTGTTTAGAGAAATTGGTCTATAAGACCATAAAAGCGCATGTCTGAAAACATTTGTATTCAAATAGGAACAATTACAACCTACTCAAATGATGTGATGATAAAATCCTAAAATGTAAAAGATCAATAAAGCAATAACTTTTTTGATGGACTTCATTTCTGCCGATTCTGTTGCAGACACAACTTATCTTAGTTTGGTCCTGTCACTTTCTAAAAGACAGAAATACAAAAGCTAATTATAATTCTGTCAAAGTAACACATAAAATAAGACGACCATCTAGCATGCTATCTTATTATAATGCGAGTAACGTCACTTTGACAGGATTATAACCAGCTTTTGTATTTCTGTCTTCATTTTATTCACATTTCAGAAAGTGACAGGACCAAACTAAAATAAGTTAGGTTGTGTCCACAACAGAATCTCCACCATTGTGTGTCATCTAGACTAATCTTGACCTAATTTGATCATGTCTGGCAGATCTATGGGGAACCGGAAAAATTTGATATTTAAATTTTTGTCACGGTCACATTTTTGTTTTTGAGACTTAATAAAAATGTATTGTGTGCTTTGATTTCTAGGCTTTGCTAGAGTAGATAAACCACGTATGGTAAGGCATAACCCTGAATCGTATAAAGCTTAGTACTTAGCTTTGTTGCAGGTGTTTCAGGTAGTTATTATCAAACCTTTACACTCCTTTCAGGTTTAATGATCATAATTTATCTATTTGCCATTGTTTGTAAAGTAACTTTAGAAAAATATTTTTTTGGTTACCTCTAGCGGAAAAAAATGGTAATGTAAAAGTAACTAACTGTTTGTATTTTATTAGTTTACAAACAATAATTTTATCTACCTATACATAGGTAGATACGTATACGTACTGTATTGAATTGATTTTTTATTTACTTACAACAGTTGAGCAAGATTTGTGACAATCATATAGAGCTACGTTATTAGTTATCTAATTGGTCTAATCTCTTGCGCTATGTGTAGGTCTCAGCATTCTCATGCTACTTATGTTACTAAACCTACACTACAACTCATATTAGCCTGGTAATAATAGTTATAGAAAAGATACCTACCATATAACAACTTTAAAGAACTTTCTTTAGACTTTTTAAGTTCTGAAAAGTTTGAATTCTTTATTCATGCTGAGTTGTCTTATCCAAATTATGGGTACATTGGATTTTATGAGAAGTTTTCTCGTTAAAAATGTTGGGATATAGGAAATAGATATTTACAAAAATGAGTCGTACGTCAGACTCAGACTCTCATATTTACTTCTGTGTTTATAATAATGTACTCTCCATACGATCAAAGCAAAGAAAGTAACTCTTGCAGAGCTTATTATGGAAAATCGCATTAATATTTCAGCACAACATCCATGCAGATTATAATGAAGCCCACATTGATAAGCACCGTGCGATTTCACGTGAGCATGAAGGTATATACCGGCCAGATGGTTCTTCAATGATGCAAACGTAAAGAATATCCCACGTAATTTTATTCACAAACCACTCGAGGATTATGTTTGTCGCGTGAAGAGCATACATACATCTTAGTTGCATGACGTATTTGTATGGAGCCATGAAGGTATCTGTATCGCACTTGGGACATTGTGTCAGTTCTCACGAAAATCAGTTCTCTGTGCAAAGCGAAATTAAATCTTATGAAATGCAGGTTGTGTGCACAGGAAAATGATAGCCTGTTTGGCAAACCTAACCCTGAATTCATTGTGTTTGTTCAATGAGTATGAGTAGCTATACGATATAGTAATTGAAAACTCCTGAGTGAAGAACTTGGGACTGCTCTAGTTTCAAATACAAAGTTTGAGTCCTAGTCTCTTATGTGTGATATTTTGGATTTTCATATACATGAGATATATACTCATACTCAAAACTAAATAGATAGGATAAATACATATGGTTATAACTTGGAATGTCAGAACAGGTAAAGCAAAAAAATTATAAAAATTGCACAAAAATATTAATCTAAAATATTTCAGTGACTAAAAAGCAATACATAAGTACACCCATTAAAAAGATAGTTGTATAAAATTCAAACCATTGAATGCACATAGAATGTTATTTTTTTATGATAAATAGTTCGTCACAAAATTTATTTATGTCTCTTAATTCAAAGTATATCCTGCCTGTGCCACAAAGAACGCGGCAAATTAAATTTACTACTTCAAGAATAAAACAAAACGAGATTTTTTTATTGTAATAAATTTTCTTAGCAGACGACGGTAATTGCTCTTTAAAGGACTAACTTTAGACCTCTGCGGATGCAACTGATGGCGCTATTAGTAATAAAAACATTTATTCGATGTTTTAACATATTAACATCCTTTTAAGATTTAAATATCAGAATAGAATTAGTAATCTTAATCTCCGTTTCGGTTTTTCAAAATAAGTGATATTTTTGTGCTTCCTGGATTTTATAGTTTTGAATAAAAAAGTCGATCGATAAATTGCTTTACATTTGAGTCGTATTAAAAATTAGATTAACTTGAGTAGGTAATTGGGTAAAAGGTGTACGTTAAACTGTTACGGTGTGGATGCACTTGCGTGACTTGTCAGATTGTCACTTCCATTTCCATATTTTTTAGCAAGTGGATTGATATGATATCAGTTTTATTCCTGAATTAAAAATACTCTCACGCGAGATTGTTTACTTGTTTATTCAGCTTAATGCTTGAGTAATTATGTCTAATGGCTCATCATAAGAATCCAGGGGCTCCCATAAAGTCATCTCGATTTCGCAACGCAATCAGCGTGGTCCGTCATTGTACCGTGCGAAACTTTTCTCAATTAGCCAGCCGGCGCCCGCGCAAGGAAACTTCGTTTTCGGAAGCGCGGCCCCGCCCACCAAGGCTAGCACTCAGTCTAATAAGGCCACATATAAATGCTTGTACACCCTCTGTGTTGTCATTCGGGATCGAGCATTCGGAGAAACCACTGTGTTTGTAATTACAGTGATTGTTTGTGATAGTGTCAGTGAACATGTGGCGGTTACAGTGTTTCCTTCTAATAGTGGTGGTTGGTGTGCAAGGAAAACCAAAATTGGGACCCTTCAATCATGATTTTTTGGAATCGGACTTATCGGGATATTATGTGAGTGTCTTTCCTAAATTTTGGAATAACCCTGAAAATGTTTGCAGTGTAGGTCGTTTACGCTCTGCCTACCCCATTGGGGATAAAGGCGTGATTATATGTATGTATGTATGTATGTTTGCAGTTAACTGTTCATTGAGACTCTACTCTATTAATAAAACAAATACCTACAGGAGTACCTAACTCTATATCTTGATTTCATTTTTGATGTTACAATTAGAATTCAAACTTATAATTTAAAAACAATTTATAGGATCCAACAAGTTTTTAATAAATTATTACGCAGAAGTTCGCTTTTGTCATAATATGAAAAGGATTTTTCTGTGATATTTTTTCTAAAGATCTACAACAATTGAATTATAAGAAATTAAATAGGGTAAAATTGTATAGTAAGCTCGCTTGATAATTGATCAATCTTTACTTAATTATATTTACTATGATATTAAATCTGGCACTCCTAGAAGATAGTTTTTTATAACTTCAACGTAATATGACATCTTTTAACATGATTCTTGCGAAACTGCTTAAAATATTTGTCTAATATATCAAAGCCGTCCTTCGATTGTATACGCATGCATATATGCATTTCGAGTAGGACCATAAATATGTACAATTAGTTCCGTTAGACCCTTTATGGTAAACTGTAAGGTTTTCTTTAGAATTTTTTTGCCCTTGGCAGATTTAGAATTATGAATGTACGATATTTTGTTTAAGAACTTTTGAAATTTCGTTAATGTTAGACACACTATTCACTGTTTCATCGTAAAAATATCTGTTTTGTTTAATAGATGTGTATCATTAACATTAACTTCTTAGGATTTTGTTCTACCATGATTAGTTCTTCAATGATTATTTTCGTAATACATTGTATTAAAGAAAATACTTCAATCAAAATTTGAATTTATTTTGGGAATGGGAGCTGTTTTATGGTAGCTTAAAACTATTATTTGAATCTTTATGCTACTGACATATTGTCAATGGTCATACCACAAATAGCATACTAGATATAACACATCACGTTCATTATTTTGTCCTTGTATGTTCCAGAACCGCCCTAGATACGCATTCAACTATGGCGTATCTGACCCCAACACTGGCGACATCAAGTCACAGCACGAGACGAGAGACGGAGACGTTGTCAAAGGTAATTTACATACAAATTATAATATACCTTCATCAGTAGCAACCACTACACTATGGTCTAGTGGTATAAACCTTGGGCTCACAATTTGGAAGTTGTCATTTAAAACAATCAGAATATTATCAATTCATCACTTTGTGCAGACTGAATCACCCGATTGTCTGTCAAGTGAGATGATTCAGTGTTTCTGAAAATTATACAAATTACTTTATATTGTCATCAGCAGCAACACATCAGTATCATCAATATCATATCGGCTTCAACAACAACGAACATGATTTTCAGAAAGGAAACCAATATTATTATACCAACTAAGGGATCAAGCCTTTAAAACATCTTTCAGTAGTGTAAAATTTTATTAGTTACAGGTTATTTCCTTCTACGACGTAAACAAAAGTTATAATAAGATTTATTGACCAAGTATTATGATTTAGTAATTTTAGTATTCTAATTTATTAAAATGTGCAGAAGAGTTTTTTTTTTTTTGTAAAAACACTGAATATATTCATACATAAATTACTAAGTAGTATAGTTTGATATATGCGACGACAACTAGAATTGTGTATTTACGATGAGACATCAAATGTGTGAGTATATTTCTTAAAAACGACTAAAAATTGTAATCCATAATCAAAGAGGATCCTAGGTATGACCAAACCTAATTAACAATAGACACAACACAACACTTTCATAGAGCATAATAGTAGTCGCAGATATTTTAAATAATCCTTTGTAAGATTTTGAAAAGAGAAAGTTAATGCAATAATGTTAAAACATTATGAATCAGAACAGAAGTAAAGATGTTTTGATCAATTGTATAAATTAAGTTCCTTATAAAATAAATGCATATCTACGGTATAAAAATATCCTCTTAATTAAATTATTTTATTACTTAAAGATAAATGACAAATAATGATCCAAGATGTTTTGGCTAATCTAGGCAATAAATATCTGTCAAAAGTCATCAAAACAAGTAATCCTTGCGTGAGGACATCTTCTTGCGTCGACCTACAAGCTGTTTGACATGATGATCACTAATTACTAAATTGATTACTGAAGCACGAATTTGTTCCGATTTTCGCAAGTATTTCAATTTTAGCCTTTAATTTATTAGGTGTTAATATATTCTCTACTTACGTTCGGTTCCCATAACCCTGAATGTTGCTTGTGTGCATTTCTTGAACGATAGATAGAATTATATGTATGCGTAGGGTATATTATTATCATTGTTATGTATCCTTATCTATATCTGCGTACATTTTTAAGCAACTTGCATTGTGTGCAAAACTTGGTGCTAATAACGATTTGTTAGTACTCGTAGTAGGATGCAATCTTATGCGGAATCTTTCTGCTTTTTGCTCGTATGCTAATTTCTCTGTCTTGATGTAAGTAATGGAATAAAATTCTACAATAGGGGTTAAAACTTTTAACCCCAGGGAAAAATAAATAAATAAAAGAAACCAATAATTTCAATTCTATGAGTACAATTTCACAAATACAAAATCATACATTATGTTTTTGATTGATTTCGGATGATAGCTGCATTGCATTGTTAAACTATTGTCTAAACTTCGATACATCGAAATTATCAGATCTTATCTATCTTCTTGGTTATCATCACTGTCAATAATAGTGTAAAGGCACCCATTTATTTCATTTATTTAATTGCCTATGAACACTTGCTTTACCGTAGCTAGAAGCTAATTTAAAAGTGAATGTTATAGAGTAGGTACCTATAAGTAGGCATCTACTATATTATTCTCAGACGTGCATTACGTACGTGCGTAGAAAATTGATTATCTAATGAACCTATTAATTCATCTTATAGAGACGACATAATCAATCATTATTACGTCAAGCACTCTTGTTATGAGACAATCTGAGATGATGAAGCTAGTTGCAAAAGTTAAGAAGCATATTTTCATAATTAAGGTGGTTACAGAAATTGGACCTTCAAAAAAGGGAACACCTTAAGTTTTACTCATGGTTACGGGTAAAAGTTAGTTTTATCTTTCATGGTTTTCCTTCTTTATTAAAGTTCTTTAATTTTCTATGTTTCAGGGCAATATTCTCTAGTCGAGCCCGATGGTTCAGTGCGAACAGTCGACTACACAGCTGATGCAGTCCACGGGTTCAACGCAGTGGTTTCGAAGAGCGGTCCGAATGTGCACACGCCACCTGCGCGGCCGCCTGTAGCCGTCGCTCCCGTACCTGCGCCTGCGCCGACACCCATTCCAGTACCTGTACAGAATTATGCCGTAAGTTTCAGGATGTCATTAGTCATCGCATAAACTACAGATGAGGTTCCTTGTAAAATTACAAAATACATGCTTCTCATAAAGTTTGGTCTTCGTCCACGGGTATAAAGATGTCAATTGAGATGATTTTAGATAACTCATCAATGTATGATAAAATTTTTGATAAAGTTTCTGATCCATATAATATTTTTGTATGAGGAAGTTTTTTTTCAGCTTCATTAAATGAGCGACCTCTTTCAGTTTTCAGGACGTTTCCTTTACAATCTGTATCTTTGTATTTTTACAGTACGCTCCACAAATCCAGCAGTACCAGCCGGTGCCAGTCCAGCAGTACCAGCTGCAGCCGCAACAGGTCCCTGTGCAGCGGCCGCCAATACAAGCAGTACAATACGTGAAGCCCATCCCTGTGCCTGTGGAGGTGCCTTACTTCCAGCAAGGATATCCAGCGCAACCCCTACAGCAGCTCCAGCCTCAACCTTTCTGTAAGTTTGATGGGTTTAGATCCAGCAGTATCAAATGCAGCCTCAACAGGCCACAAATACAGGCGGTGCGGTATGTGAAGCCTATCTCTGTGCATGTGGAGGTGCCTTACTTCCAGCAGGGATACCTAGCTGTAACTGCAGCCCCAGCAGGTCTGCTGCCATAGTGGTGTAGTGATCTGAGATCTGGAGTCTCTAGCTAGTGTGTACACTAATTCTCATGACTCATTTTATAATTTTGTAAGAATGAACTTGCAGTTACGTATAAAACATATAAAACATTTTTAATGAATTTGAATGATAAAAAGTCTATTCTGCGTAAGCAATGAATCTACCAAGAGTTAAAAAAAATGCTGACTAAGGGAGTGAATCTACCCACGAAACTGAACAACTTTTCCATAAGAATATACCTGTGTTCGACCTCAAAATATGAAAATTTGGCCCTATACAATTTGGATCCTATACAAAATGACTTGAACCGCTGATACCATTTGCATGGGAGGGCCTTTGTTTTTCATATTTCGGCCTATGTTACTGGGGGAAAAATGTTCAGCACCCTAAAGTTTGGTCAGAATTTTTTTTTACTCCCTGTGTAGGTACAGAATAATCGTGCTAAAGACAAGTGTACAAAGCGTAGAGTATTGTGGCTAATTGGTGTCAAATTACAGACCATAGTCTATTGTGTGCTGGTCAGCCATGCCATTGTATTGCGATGCATTTTCATTTGAGTTGAGCAGTGAACAATAAGACGAGGAAATAAACTTTATTTGATTTACGTTATTTGATGCGGTGTCTTCGTATGTAGGTAAAACATGGTAAAATAGTGATTTTCATATTTTTGTGGCAATTCAAAGTTATTTTACTTGTTACAATTAATTTCACAGGGTCGGGTGATAACCGTAATCCGTATTATGTATGCTAGCTTAATAGGAGGCATCTACTCCTTAAGAGTAGTATCTAGTTGAAGTACATGAAGCTTTATAATATTATAACTTTTAGCCCTTTTGTTTCAGTAATACCACAATCCGGCCCTTCACAGTTCCCCGACTATGGTGGTTTCGAACTCGACGGACCCTTCGCGTACCAGGCCTATCCCCAAGGAAACTTCTACAAGAAGAAATAAACTGTACATAATTTATTATTTATAAAATAACGTTCGAAATTCAAACGCATTTTATTTTTGAAACGACCAGTATTCGAAACTAGTTAAATAGAGAAGTAATAAATTAAATGATTAATATTTTACAATAAAACAAATTTTTACCATAAAACATTTTTGTCATATCGCCAATCATTCAGAATTACTTACGATTATTAGTAAACTCAGCAAATATCTTCTTTAGAAAACTACGCGTCTACCGTTATTTAAAAAATATCATTTAATTTAATATTTATTCAAATGAAAATTGTTTCTTTGTCGATAAGATAAAATATATTTGATCAATGAAATCGTTTATTTATTTATTTATTTAACAATTTATTGTACACACTAAAGAACATAAAATACAAACAAAAAAGAAACAAGACACAACAGGCACTGCTTATCTCTATAAAGAAATCCAATAAATAATATAAAATCTAAAAATAAAATCTAAAAATATAAAATCGTTCATCCATGCTGGACTGGGAGCGATAGAAAAATATAGAATATTCCAGCTGCCCTTCCTCCCGGGCATGCTATAGAAGTCAGAAAAAGGTATTCGAGGGTTCCAGTGTATTGTCATTTAGGCTAATTGTATTTTAGGATAGGCTGACAATCTGTCACTACAGCGATACACATTACAATTGTAAATTCCCCTTAATTTTTCTTAGACGTGGTGAAGGTGCATTTTACGAGGCGTTTTACGCTCTGCCTACCCCGTAAAGACTTTATCTAAGAATGTATGAAATCCTACAAAAAAGAAGTGAGCAATGTTATGTAGAGACGTTTTGAGAGCATTGTGTTTGCCTACGTAATCGAAAGTATGTGCACTATGTGCAGTACAGGTTTTTTGCGTATCTCAATTATACAGGCGCTTGCTATCTCATGATAATTTTTATAACTCTATTCTATTACCCCGTAAATAGTGTAGTTAACTGTGCATAGACTTACTCTAGTTATAAGTACCATGACTTACATTAAACTCGCATAATACTAAACTAAGCTTTGAGTTTAAAATAGGCCCTACTCGGGCCTTGGAGTATGTTCATAATTTATTTAATAAATTAAATTATTGTAATGTGAATTTGTGTGTTCTTTTAGTATGTAAATATTTCTTAAAATTTGTATAGTTATTAAGGAAATTTCCTCAAAAATACTACCTAATAATTATTAGTAGGTATAATCTTGTGTGGCTAGGTTGTTGACAAGTTTAAAAATAAATCTGTTAAACAGAAAAATATAACCAAGAAAAAAAGAATGTGTTGCCTTGATGAAACCACTTTAAATTATCTATACTAGATACCTATTCATCGTATTCAATTGTAGTGTATACTCACTATTTAAAGCAATTCACGTTTCTTTAACCATGAAATCTGATTTTGAAAACTACCAACTGTAATTGCAACTTACAACCAGTAGTCAAATCAAATCGAAACGCAACGCAGCAGTGGGTAGAAATAAAGTATAATTTATTTTTGATTTGCATAGAACCTTTCAATCATTGATTTGAGCTATGCACCGATACTGATCTCGGATTTAAGACTGGCAATCAAATACAGGGTGTAAAAATGTAGGTACAGCGTTTTTTGAACGCTAATAACAACAACAATACAAAACAACTTTGCCAAAGCAAATAAAACTTTAGGTCATTTTTATTTTGAAATAAGGAACAATATTGCTTCCTCCATACAATAATGCACATCTCATCTAAAAAAATTGTTTGGGGAAGGTGATGATTTTTGTTTAAAGAACGCAATACTTTTCTTTACATCCTGTAATGTGCATGTAGAGCGGCGCAGACGCAGCGGCCAAAAGAATCCAGCCTTCGAGTGATCGTGAGCCACGACGCAATCCGGAATGGATTCAATGCGCATCTCATCTTCATTTCTCAGGCCGTACACTTGACTGAATAAATAAGTACCTATGTTCACTATTTTGTTTTATAAACTGAATAAATTGGTAACATCATTCTGAATCCTGCTTAAAAATTATGGCTTAATATGAAGATGAGATAGGTTATTTTTTTCTTGAGGTCCCTTTTGAAACAACAAATGACGTAATTTAATTAGCTAGCTAGACAGTTACTGAACAGATATTGTAAATCGATTAATGTAGTAAAAATAACTCTACGAGTAAAATACTATCCTCACATGTAGCTTTTTACAATCAAGTGCTTACTACACTAACGGCATTTTGTGAAAATTCATCTGTAATTTCAAATTCAAAATGAAGCAAAATATAAAATTACTGAGTGTACTGTACATACTGTTTAAGCTACCAAAGTGGTAGGGGTCGCGACCTATGTACTATGCGCGTGCACATCAGAATAAAAACGCGATTAAAATTTGTAAGATGTCTATTCCCATTTGTGTTATTTATAAATAATTCATACGTCAATTTAAGAAATAAGAAAATGACCTACATATTTTAGTAATGTTAATCTAGAGTGTTCAGTTAAGATCTATATCATTATTTTTTGTCTGAAACAAAATCAATGTTATGATTATTCTGTTTTAGGCATATAGGTAAACAGTCTATGTAGGTATTTGATCATTGATTGGTACAGAACAATTATAATGGCCACTGAAAATGTTAAGATGACAACGAAAAATTTATCAAGTATAATTTTAGATTTAGGTCAAATTATTGTGCAGTGGGGGGTGTGTATTAGAACCTAAACGTGCCTAAAAGATCTGCCAACCTACATCAATGAGAATAGTGTAAAATTTAGGATATTTTCTAAGAAAATCACTTATTTAAGGTACTTAACTTAGGCATATAAAATTCTTGACTAAATTAGGGATCTTCTTTTTCTTAGCGAGTGGATATTCGAGTCAAACATCGAACCGATAAACATTGGTGTCAAAGTTTTCAAACCGCCTAGTAGCCCAGCTATAGGGATTATTATATTTGTAAAAACTTAGGTGGGTACCTACTTATCTACTAGATGTATGTACGATGAACGTTAGCCTTCGGTGTTATTATTTTTGACGAGTGACATTATAAATGTATGGGAACTTTGAGACCTTTTGATTTGTCATTGGATCTTTTAAAACAAAAAAATATTAGTCACTAAACAAGATAACTTTTGGATGTAATTAATTTTTTTTTTTTAATTATGTGCCAAGAGATGAAAAACAATGGAATTTTTATAGTTCTTTACGTTTGAATTGTATGTTTTTAAAATCAAGATTTGATTTATAAATTAGGTAAAAAGAATGTAACTAACTATACATACCTGACATAGAGTACCTAAAATGTAATAGACTACTAAAGGCAAGTATAGATAAATCAACTTATATGTGCAGTTATTAGTATTAGTGTTCTATCATAATTGGCCATCTAGGAACTCTAGGCAGTCTAGGTTTCATATAAAAACAATAACAGATATTATGTCAAAACACTTCCTGTACGTGAATGGGCTTTTGATCGCGTAACGTAACAACGTGAAGGTGCTTCCTCCCTGATCGGCTACTTCCTATTGGAGCATTCCTTTCTCATAATCTGGTGAGTAAGTAGGTAATGGATGCTCTTTAAACTGCCATCAAAAAATTTGTTGGTAGTATTGCTATTGTTTGTGAAGTATTTAAAATAACTATTCGGTTTCATTTCATATTAGTCATCTAAACAAATCCAATCGAGAGGTCGTGAAGTTTAGTTAAATGTTCGGTTTTTAATCTGCATTCAAATTTTTGACAAGAAAATTGTTGGTGTTTCGTTCGTCATGTCATTTCGTTAAACGATATGTCACTCATATTTAATGAAAGTTGTATCAAATGGAAAGCATACTAAAGCTTCATTGTCCAAGTAAATTGACTCAAATATAATGATAGATAGATAGATAGATAAAGCGTTTATTTCATTGCTACAGACACATACATAAACAATTGTTTCAGTTCTAATGCTCGTTGAGTTTTTGTGCAGATCAATATATTGTTACCCTTCAAATAATTATCGTTGAATGGTCCAAGTTTACAGGCCAATTACGATGATACCGATCGATCAGGCCTGCCCGATCTCCCAATTACGCTTTGTTCGAGCTTAAACGAATTAGATCGAAGTGAAGGTAAAGGCACAAAGCATACGTTTGTTTGATTTTAAACAGATGCTGGCTAAATAGTACGCTCTTTCATGTGGAATCATGATTAGAATAAAAAAGCTGGCATTGTATTTTATACTGAGATTTGGCATCAAAAGAGTTTCATCTATAAAACTGTACCTATTGAAAATTACTAAAGTAACATTTTGTTAAAATACTCTCAAATTGATCGTTTTTGTCACACAGGTTTTTGTATTCAAAGCATATAATGTATTTAAAATTATAACTACTATTTTTATGTCTGTTACTTGCGTTTTTTACATATTTACCTGTTGATTAATAATTGTTTTAATTTGAACCGTTTCATGTACTTTTTATATCCCATATTTAGGTACATAACCAATCTCGTCTTAGCACCCCAAAAAAATTGAAGTTTAAATAGATTAGTTGCGGTCTTTAATTTCATAATTTACACATCTAGTGTAATTCATACGCGCTATGTGCCATAAAACAAGTCTCGAAAGTGATATTTTTACACCTTAATTTGTTAGTTTTTAAAGTATAATGATATAGTTGCGCAATACATTGCATTAACCACAGTTATATTACTCTTAAGGAATTTATTATAATAAATGCCGTAAAAGATGCCAATCGCTTATTCTTTCATAACTCACTTATATCAGTTTTTCATAACGAAACACAATAATTTATCATAGGTACATAGGTACCACAAAAACTTCTTACCTATAAAAATTTATATTTTGGTAGTGAATATCTTTTGGGAAGTTCTAAGTATCAATCTGTTTTGTTTGCCGCTTTCGATCCTTCCTGGCTGACGGTGTACTGAAACATTTACATGAGTTGTTTATTTATTTAAGTTTGTTACTTCTGTCTGTCTGTTTGACAGTGATATAACAAAGATTTTTGTCAGTAAACATTGGTTAAACAGAATTGATAGATTTAAATGAGTCAAATGTTTAATTAACTAAGTTTCCTATTAAGGTCTAAACATTTTTATTTTTGTTTGGTACCTACCTGAAGGAATGGTTATAGCTATCATTAATCAATAGATCGTATTAAATTAACGACACAAAGCAATAACTTTTTGCGTAATTTTTTCAGATAATTTTACTTCCTTTGCCCTTGTTTTGGCTAATAGTCTAGTCTAGACTTTACTAATGATCACTTTCGACACCAACTACAAGTGTCCTTTAGAAGAAAAATGTTAATGGAAAGGCGTTGCTATGTCTCGTTACTATTTCTGAGTGGCTATATCCAGGTGCACAGTTGTGCGTCAGCCAAGTTCCAAGAAATACTCAAGTAATCTGGATACCTTTTTGCTAGATTTGAAAAATTTGCTCTTAGATTTAAGGCTACGTTTTCTATCTTTAAAATCTCTTTGATAAGTTGATTACGTTGCGTTCCATTTCTTAATTTTCCCATGACAGAAAAAAAAAAGTTGTAAGCTTTTTATTAGTTAGTCGTGAGCCAATTAAATCGACACCATTAATTAATTAAGCCAAGAAATACAATCAGAAAAATAAGCTAGGTATATTAAAGTTTTTGTAAAAAAACCTTATAGGTACCCTAAAAATTTATTGTACTGTACCCCTTCGTTTTTCATCAGACTTGGCAAACATTTTCACACCAGCCGAAGTGGTATTTAAATAACACCAGTTAACATTGGTCCAGTATTCTGCCCTTGACTTTTAGACGCTCCCTTGTACAGTGCTTCCGACGCGTGACAATAACCACTTGTGACGTACCGCAGTCCAAGTGAACAGTACGACCACGCTTTAAATGCACGTGGCGAAAAAAAGAACTAACACCGCCATCTTGAGATTTGACAGTCCTCCTGTACTGCAGCGCCCTCGCCTACGTTCAATCAGAACTGACAGATGAGATGACTCCATGATGCACGACTTTTAATCAGTCCGTTTTCCTGTAATTTTTTGCAAAAAGTATTTTATAAGTTTTTTATTTACTGACTATCC